>JASANE010010610.1:0-77438 GCA_030248225.1 Trileptium ribeirensis
GTCAGATTTATTTTTATTCGAAAAAATGTTAACCATTGGGTGTGGTCAGATTTATTTTAAATGTTGGCCATTATCGTGTGGTCAGGATTTTCGTAAATGTTGACCATAGCTGTGTGGTCAAGATTATGGGTTTTCGCTAAAAGTCTGCCATTAGGCTGTGGTCAGGATTATCCACCTCGTAACGATCCGTAAGGATCTGTTACATTTGCAATATTTGTGTTATTTATTGAAATAGAATCATTTCGATCAAACCATTATAGGTTTTTTGGGTCGAAGAATTCAAATATAATATTTTTACCAATGATAAAGCCCTGTGCAATGTAGTTACAAGAACATAAAATTAAGTACATTCGTAATGCCACAGCCCAAGCTCCGCTCACAAATGTAGTTCCACTACCGACTAGTAACATTAGGTGGAATATCACGAAGTCATGCATGGCTCAGGGAGGTCCCATGAAATACAGTACTATTACACTGGGCTCTCCATTCGCTGAAAATTTTTGCCAGGGGGCATGAACCAGGGGGCCCTCTGGTTCCGAACAGGGGCATTTTGCCAAGAGAAAAACGGTTAAAAATCGTGCCAGAAACACTGCCAAAATGGTTTTGATCAAGAGAAATAGCGATTTTGCAGCAAATTTTGATAAATTTGCTAAATTTTTGGCTTCAGAACAAAATTTTAGTACAAATTTTGATCGAATATTATGTATTTTGGACCGATGGTTTTCGGAGACGGTGAGCCAGGCGGAACCCAAAATTTTGCCAGGGGGCATGAACGGGGGGGCGCCTGTTCTGAAATAGGGGGAACCGAAAAATTGCAGGAGCCCCCACCCCCCAATTTGGAGAGCCCAGTTACAGAAAGAATAATGGTCACAGATACGTTAAAATGAATTACTCCATCGTTTTACCTTTGTAATAAAATATGGAACAAAATATGACATTACATTGAAAATGACGAAATCATGCATAACAATTGGAGGAACGGGGAGGGTCCCTACAGATACAGTACAATTCCAAAAAGGATACATTGGTCACAGATAAGTTCAAATGGGTCATTCCATTGTTTTCCGTAAAAGCTTTATAGTGCCCGTATAATTCTTATTAACAATTATATACTTTAAAAATATATCAAGGGTTAAAATGGGTCCTTTTGGAACCCTAAATTTTCTCCCTATGCCCTCATCGTCTGACAAAAAAGTGTAAGTCAGCAAACTTGTAGATAAAACATATGCCGCATTTTTTGATATGAGAACTGCGTTTTGGACATAAGTGCTATTCTTCTTCAAGGACATTTGAATTCAAGTGAATGGCCTGTTCACATTGGTGGCGGAGCCTCACTTTCCGAGCCACCCTCATGTTCGTGAGATTTTCCCTCATGTCAGTCCACCCACTCGGCCGAAACCCCATGTTCAACTAAATCCAAAAAGTTCTTATATGAGTAAATTTGTGTTTTTGTATGCAAAATGTTTTTAAACATTAATTACCACTATGTCTAATGCTATGACGTACATGTATTGCAGTAGGATTAAATAAATACAACGAAACATGTAGTATTTTTAAGCAAAATTTATTCCCCCGAGAATGAACATGCCCGCCTTTTCAGAGGGTTGTAGAGAGGCCTTAGTGATTATACGCCATGTCACACACCTAGACGGAATAGAAATATACATTTTAAAATAATCACTAGTAACGCGTAAGGCAAAAAATTTGGACCAATTTTTGCGCTATAATAGAAACCTTTAACAGTGTAAGTGTAATAACCCCTAAATGATCTTGCCATATTTGTGTTGTAATGTATATATATTGTATTATATTGCTAACTTCTGCTGATATAGTAATCAGTTGTTAGTGGAGTAATCCCTTACTGATTTTTTGTTTGTTTTATGATTGTCAGGTATCGCTTGTATGTTGCCCAAATGACAGTGTCATATTTCAGAAGATGGGTTCAAGGCATGCAAGTTGTTATCTTAATTTTGTTTAATAAACACTTTTGTTTGTTGTTGTTGCAATAGATATAAATAACTAAAGCGCGTACCTTTCCCTGTGTGTCCGACATTTGGGTTTGCAAGAAGGTTCGATGATAATTATAATCTCTAAATAGCATAAAATGTGAGGTATAACAAAAATACTAAACACAAATATTTCTAAGTAACTCGTAATGATGGCGAAAACGGAGCGAGTATGACAACTCTTCGCGTATCGACCATTTCGTCCTTATAAATTCAGGCCCATGAGCCCATTTAAAGCCCCACGATAGCAATTATATTTTTTCACCTTCGTATTTACCTTCCCACCGGACAGCAATCACCGTCGTTAGACTATGTTATCGCAACCCGATCGACCGCAGTACATCACTTCGATAGTGTATGTCGTATTGATTGATTGGCCGATTTTCCTTGGGTGCCGCTGTTCTGGAAAAGAACAGAACAACGGCAGCGCAGCCTACAGTTCGGGGAGGGCTTCAGATTCGTGGATGCGTGACTTGAAAGTCTGAAGGTTCGGGGATGTTACAATCTACACGGGTAGATTATTCCAACCCTCAACTACTCTGTAAGCGAATCAAAAACGAGTATTTTGGTATTAGTTTAATGGCAACACTACGTTCATTCTAGTTATATATCAAAACCGAAGAACTATGTATTTTCTTTCGCCAATGACCAATAAGACGAATACGTATATATCAGAAATTGAAAGAAATATTATGAAGAATATATAATTTTTACGTTGTATAATTCCAACAGTGGCTTTTTTGATGCATACCATGCAAATAGAATTACCTTTACAGTATCCAGCAGCAGCGAAAAACTACAGACTCATTGTAATGACATACATACATCTATATTGAAAAGTGGGGGAAATCGTAAGTAGACGGTCAACGGGGGGACCGTAGACGGTTGGCAGGTGGGAGAAATACTCCTCGGGGCGGGGTAGGATAGACGCCTTCTTTTGTCAATTTTACATTCATGTTTTCCACAACGAGGATGTAGATACTATCCGGCGGTAAACATGGCTTGAAGAAGGGTCCGATCCTTAGGGTTAATCCTCCCTACATGCCTTCCCCCTATTGCCACTTATGAGAACAATCGCATTTTATCGATTAAAAACTAGGTATAAGTATGAGTTCGCGCTCACATTGGTCCGATCTGATTTGATTCGACCGAGCATGTACAATTTTATTGGATTCGAAATGGGTTAAAAATTATGAAAAAATGTGAACACAGCCTAAGCATTAAGCTTCAGCAAAAGTAATTCTATCTGCACCAGTGTGCTAGATCATGAAACCGGAAAAGTGAGGAATGGTGAAAATGTATGTTTCGTTGGTCGACTTTATGATCTGACTCGAATGATAACAAAATTTCAGCTTTCCGTCACACCAAATCCAGTAATAAATAGTACGGACGTAGCGAAGTGAAGCGCAGTGGTATTTAGAATCTACGCGGGTAATGCGGGCGAGAGGGAGCACTTAATTGCGATATTGACGTAAAAATGTTTTGTCAAACGAATAAACGCACTATGTCTTTTACCACTTAGCCTAAGGCCCTAGGCCTAAGCATAACCCAAAAAGCTTAAACAAGTAAGCATAAGACTATATCTACAGTATCAAGCTCTATGTACAAACTGACAAACATGAGGTTCGGAGGTGGCCATAAAATATGCTAGGTTATTTACGCCCAACTTTTGTGTTTTCGACAGCTACCAACACAATACTGTTTAGCAGAATTTTAGAACAAGGCCTTAACCTTTGACAAAACTTGTGAAAGATACGCAGCAGCCAAACACGATTTAAGTCAATCGTACGCGACCCTGTGAAAAAAGTAAATATTCAAAGCGTTCGAGTTTCGAGCAATATTGAAAAGAATTACCGTAAAGATCGTTGCACGAGGTTCCTTGAAAACTAATGTCTTAACGTCTCAACAAGACCGTCGCGTTTATCAATCTTATTTTCAAAAAGAAGGATTTTATTTACACAAGGAACGCAGCTAAATTGAAAACAATATTGTTACGTATGACCTATAAGCCATAGATGTTCGCAGGTCTGGGATCTTAGTGTGATAGCGGGTTTGGTTAGAAACTTTGGTGCTTTTGAAAGCAAACCGTTACATCTACCGAACATTTCGATTATGCTAGTACTTAGTAGCTAGGTAACCAATTTGAAAATAAAACTCGTTAGAAAACCATAATAGATACCATTATAGCATAATTATTTATGCTCCATTAACACAAAAAATTATTTACTCTCCAAACGTAACTTGAATCAAACCCGAAATTAAGCTAACGTCTCTGCCACACGCTATGAATTTCTCCCTAAAACCATCGATCGGAACATAGAATCAAACTAGAACTCGAATCAACCGTAATGACTGAAAGACTGAACTCAACTGAAAAGGAAAGTAGAACAAAAGCTAACTAAGCTAATAAGAAAAGCAAAACCAAATTAGGCATAATTTGACGAAAATAACAAAACGCCAAAACAAAGTAAAATGAGGACGTAGAAGGGAGGGAGAGGTATAATAAATGAAATTATGAAAACCCGGGACAAAAAAGAGAATTTTTGGGTTTTTGAAGCCCAGGGACGCTGTGTGACCTAGTGAACCCCTAACATCCCCGGTTGTTGGTTGTGCATCTATCACTGACTTTACCATTTCCGGTTTTATATTATGTTCATTTACTATTTACCTTTCACACCAAACTAGTCATTATAATTTAAGGTTAAGGACTTATGTCCAAGTGCTAGGTAGCTGTAAATTAACCTAAGTGAAAAGTAATAATTAGGGATCGTTGAGTACATTGAGATCAGTGGCCGAAGTGTGCAAGACGTATAAAAGAACTAAAAGGAACTAAATTTTATAAATTTAAAGAACTAATAAAAAAGAATTTCAAAACGAATATTTTAAAACATTCTTTCGGAGTACTGTTAATCAATGCCTGGAATTCGTTACCCGAACTCGTCGGAAATAAACCTCTCGTCCGCGCTTCTTACTGTCGGTCATTCAAATTTCACTTGAAAAAGTCGACTTGTCGCAATTTCTACATTACAATAGGAATATGTGACCAATTTTGAAGCAGTCCCATTAGCCTTCCTAATCCTATCAAAAATTTCGTCGAAATACAAAATGTGGTTATCTTTTTTCGTGTAACTTGTTAGTGCATAGTAAGGTGCATGGCAGACAAACAGTGTCTTTCAAATTTTTCGTTTTACAAATCTTTTATATAATTCGCAAATGGTACATACATCTCTACGTGCAGCGGCTATTTAATGTTATCAATAGTATCGTTTCAACTTATGATCAGTTGTAAGTGGCTCTATGCCCTTTCTGATCTTATCTGTTTATTTACCACATGTCAGTCTATTATTTTTGTATAACAGGATCTTTCATCTGGTCTATATCTCACATGGACAGTGAGTATGGACAATGCATAACAGTTCTATGTAATAAGGCTGGCTTGACCGATAATAAACTACGTTGTTGTTATTTTGAAAAATCGAAAACTTAGGGAAACATATAAGGTATTTAGTGAAAAAATTAAAAATTAGGACTTTAACTCCGGAAACCCCTGGAGCGTACTAAACCCCGACAATCAAGACTGCAATACATAACAGAGCGCATGAATGGTTGCAATTACCGAGTAGCTATGTAAATAATTACATTCAGATATTATTACTTGTAAATATTTACATTCAGATATTATTACAATGTAAACAATTACATTCAGTACACTCGATTTCTTGCCAGCGGAAAAACATATGCAGGCTTAAATATATTAAGTAAAATCGAAAGACTTTTCAATGGCATCGCGTATTGTTGTCCTAATGCAGATCCTGCGCTGAACGCAGCAGCTGTAGCATAAGTGTTAACTTTCAGTATGTCGTTTTGTATAGCATATCTATAGAGGTCGGTGATACTAGTTCTCTTTGCATACATCGATCTGAGAAACACAGAGACAGGCGCACACAATGCATGCACTGAAGGCGAGAAAAAGCCAACAAACTTGCAGGCTGTATGCTATAACGAAATCGATTTATGATCGGTTACTGATATCTTTATAATTTTGACAACCTTCAACATGATTGCTGATCCCTAGAAATGAGGGAGGGTCAAATCACACGTTAACCCTTCATATTAGAAAGTTGGGGTCATGACCCTCAAAACCCCCTGTTGCGGCGTCCCTACGGGTTTATGTAAAAATATTGTGTGTGTTGGCGTCAAGTGTTACTCCATAGTGTAACTCGGTTCCTGTTACAGCTGCAGTGCAAAAATAGTATTCCTCGTTACACCACCGTGCGGCAATATTTGTTGTAGTTACACTGCGCCTGCAACTCTAAACAATGCTGCTACAATCATTGTAACAACTTGTTATACTGGCTACAAGTATCGTTCAGAAATGTCAGCTGCTGGACGGATTTTGTAGCGACTGGCAACATTGTCATTATAATGCAACGAAACTGCAGTATAACGAGCACTGCGTTTCTCGTACGAGCATGTGCAGGAGGCACACATTTTAATGCGAACGAGGCATAAAACTTCCAGGTACTACTCTCCTTTTTCTTACATCTTCGCGTTGACTACTCGCAGCTTTTTCTATTAATCATCGTTCTGGTTCTTTTTTCTCCAAAATCGCTTGTACAATCGCCTCTGGGATGGTGTTTGACGTTAACGGTATTCTGGTCGTTGCCATCTGTATCAAGGCGCCCATCTGTTATTGATTAATCACTGTCAATTTGTCATCCTTTTGTTTGTTGCTCCTTCAACTGGAATCGGCATTCATTCCCATCGTATGTTTTTATCGAAGATCCGTCTTATTGTATGTAAAGAGTTGGGGTCATCAAAGGTAAACCCGGGTTGACGATTAATCTATTGCCACCAAATAAAGTTACTCTATACCCGGCAGACCACCATTCATCCTATTCGCTATTGTTAAATATCTTTTTCTCTTCTTCACCGTTGTTGTCTGTTGTCCCAATATTCGATATTGTTGTCATTCTTTACTTACCAATTCCAAATTCCTATCGCCCTGGTGGCAGGTCGTTGTATATTTTGCGATAATTCTTTCAATTCAATTTTTCGACATACCGTTCACCGATTGATTTCCTTTAACCACCAGTTGGTTTCGATCGCCTTCACTACCATGATCGACATTAAAATTCCTTCTCCGATATTTTTACGACTCAACGTGTTTTAGCCCGGAAAATAATGGCACCAACTGTGTCATTAATTCGATCGTCGATTATGATAATAATGCATGACTGCAAAGTTGTAGCTCTCGACGAAAGAATTCTTTATCGATTTGGGACCCATTTGGATCCGGAAGTCGTGATCGTCGGTTTAGCGTTTAATGAATTGGCACAAGTCGACTAAATTTGTGATCAAATAAAAATTGAGAAGATTCATCCCTACGATGATGAGTTATGATCTCCTCCCCCGGACAGACGAAAAAACATTTTGACTACTATTAGGGAATTAGTGCAGGATAATAGGGTAAAAATTGGCAAAAATCAGGTAAAAATTGGCAAAACTGAAAAGAAAACTGGCAAAAATTATGTTAAAAATTTTTGAAAATCAATTGCCTCGGGAAACCATCAACCTCTCCGCCACGAAAAAGGTGACCACCACTGAGGAGAGCAATGCCACCTCCCCCCGAAACGCCCGCTATTTTAAGTGGGACTTCGTACCTCACCCTTGTATGCTCATATAAGTACATTAGCTTATGCCAAGGCTCAGCCAAGGTGAAGCATTAAACAGGGAATCGCATTACATGCGGTTCATATCCGCCTCTAAAAATTACATTGTCCCGTATCTACTAAATTTTTAGCTAGCACATTAGGATTGGGCGGCACCTATGTCTTACTGGGGAGCGCACCGGCCCTGTGTCCTCGTTGGGACGCCCGTGTCTAGGCGAGCTTTGAAAATACCCAAATTTGTATCGTAGGTCGCAAGGACGCTCATTTAAAACACAGCTTTTACATTCAGAATAAGAAATCTGCATGGTTCTCTAAGCCTATGATAAATCGCTAATTTCAATAATTCTAATTATTGACTACGTTCACAGTGTTACCTGTCAAAGGTCTAGGCTAATTCGAACTTTTGAGATAAACCCAAGTATAGGTCATATGCTAAGGCTAGGGTTTAAATGAGCATCCCGTGGGAATATGTGAAATAAATTTTGGAAATTATAAACATAAATTTCTTCGGAATTTGCAAACCTGGGATATGTTTGAAATTCCAGTGGAATTTGGAATATTGCAATGTTTCATATTCATGATTTGGAAAAGTGCTCAGCTAGTTTTGTACCAACAGAAAAATAGATTATCACAGCTGAGCGCCCGCTACGCCAGCTCCGTTTCAGTAACTTTACGGAATGGAATCTATTATGCGCCCGGATTTTCTGAAAAAAAATTTCTCTTATTAGCGGATAGGCAATTAATCAAGTGATTGTTTACTATTTTGTGCTTTGTATTCTTATATTGTTTTGAAGTTCATAATTTTAATCTATATACAAAATTGAGTGAAATAATATTAAATCAAATTTAATTTCTAAGCTAATAGATTTCTTTCCCGCCATTACACAGTACAATTATCATAACGCAATAACATAAAGTAATATACATGAATACATGATTAACATGAGATAACAATTATGCATAACATTCTATTTTTACACACAATTACATATTTCCGTACGTTATACAACCTTCCAACCTTCGTACGTGTAATTGTGTCTTGGTTAAATTTATGTTAATTTGCGTGTTGTTGACGTGTTTGTTTTCCTGCGTTAAACTTTTCTTTATTTTTCTTGGTGGCGAAATCATCTAATTTGCATAATATTTATCTCATTTTATAATTTTAATTTAGGGTTCTATTCACTTGTTGAGTTCGGATATTTGCAAATTGGTTGTGAATTGGCTGTCTTCAGTTGATCATTTTTCACATACAGTTTTATTGTGATACGTACAGGGATTTTATCATGAAACATTGACTTCGTGGTGCAAGAAATAATATTTGTTCTCATTGATTGCTATCGATCTCAAACCAAACTCCAATTGTTTTATTGATCTCTAATGCGCGCAGAGCAGGGCAAAATTTGGTCCTGCTCACCAAAGTGCGCGTAACTACCACGAGCACTTGATCGCGCGTAGTTTGTTCTCGGGCGACTAACTGCGCGTAGGTTTTACTCGCATGTAGGGGCGCGTAAGGTTCGGGTATTCGCAGTCTTCTGCGCGTAACTTCAAATTTACGCGCGATTAAGCATACGTAGTTCGCAAATTCGCGCTTCTAAATGTGCATAAATAAAAAGTTACGCGCAACTGTATGTCCGTAACATTTACAGTTACGAGCAGTTGTGTGCGCGTGGTAAGCTGTTACGCGCATTGTAACGCCAGTAACTTACCAGTTACGAGCAATATGTGCATAAAAAAGACGATAGCTAACTGCATAAAATATCAGGGCCTTGTCTTGGTCATGATTTTATTTGTTCCGAGTTCAAACCTGTTTGTTTCGTGCAACATACGTCACGATGTGCCTAATATAATACATGTCCGAATGTGTTTGCAAATGCATGTACAGAAAAAACTCTACGAACGTCTACTTGCGCGTAACTTAAAAGTTACGCGCTCTGATGCGCGTGTAGTAATTGTTACGGGCGCTTCATTGCCCGTAAGCAAAAAATATGCGCAAATGCTTGTGCGTAACTACTACTCACACAATATTGCCCGTAAAAATTTCGCCCCTGGTTGCGCTCATTATTCTGTCAAACGCGCATAAGAGCTGGATCACAGCAAAGGTCTTGGTTACCAGTGTCGGAATTAATGTTACTGATATAATTTACTAGCGATAATTGAATTCTGAGTCAGTGACTGAAGCGAGCTAAGCGAAGAATTCTTACTGGGCAGAGTGGTGATTTTATGTGGTGTCTGGTTCTGGGCTTTTTAGGGGTGACGCGCATAACTCAATTTCGACTGGGCTGATTGACTCGCGCGATAGTTCAGTTGAAAGCCCAGTTGATGTAGATATCAGTCACATTGGGTTCATTTTATAGAGCATATAATTCTATAAATCTGCATGATGTGCTTTGTCAAGCCGATTTCCTAAGATGCAAGATTTGGGTCAAACCGGGTTTTAAAATGAGCCCATGAGACCCAAAATACACTAAAACAATAATATCTCTGAAGCTGTTCGAGCTATGTAGCTGTTATTGACTTTTATTGCAAATCATTTAATTCCTTTCTGGGTTTCTTATTAATGCGTTAGCTACTAGTTGTTTAAATTTTACAAACCGACCTCAACAATTTTTCAACGAAGTATTTCGACACGCTTTTGCCGGCGTACAACGAATTGAACTATTATTCTTACACGACTAATGATGGAGCGGTGTACGATCGGATGTGGATACCAAGAACGATCGATCGTTACCTTATAAGACTTTTCCTAGTTTGCAGTGACTTTGTGGTTGTGATAATGGGCCCTAAGCGTCATAGTCAAAATATAAATAGAGTAAATTCTTCTAGTGCTGGTGCTAGTGATCTTGCCGTGCCAGTTTCCAGGCAAAAACCGAAAGGAAAAGGCACTATTGTCCAGTCCGTTGACCTCGAAACCGAACCTGATCCCGATAGTGACGTCTCTGCGTGCGGCAAGTGCGCAGTTGATATAAGCGAAGATACGTGTGCCATACACTGCGATCGATGCAATGAGTGGTTCTGCATCGAGTGTTTGAAAATGCCGTGAAAGTCTATAAAGTCTATATATGTACCATTATACGTACCATTTGACCCTCCGAATGGTACGAGAGCGTGGCAAATGATTCAGTTTGAGGAGTCGATCAACATGTTCACTTCGGAGGGAAGAAACGCCCCGCCTGGGCGCGGGGCAGCATTGGGATTGAAACAAAATAGATACATTAAGCAGGCAAAACATTCGCGGAATGGAGCCTACACTTGAACGATGATAGTGATGGTGAGTTTACCACGGAAAGGGGAAGGGAATTCCATAGCCGCACTGTACGATGAGTGAAGAAGTACTTCCTGACGTCCAGACGAGGAATATCGCTGGTCTCGAGTTTCAAATTATGTCCTCTAGTTCCGCCGTAGCCGCGTACAAAATATCTGGACTCATCCATGGCAACCATGCCATGTGCCATTTTGTAGATCAGAATTAAGTCGCTTCGAATACGACGAGAATGGAGAGTTTGAAGGCCAAGGTATTCGAGACGAGCATCATAGCTCCAATGTCTGATCGAAGGAATTAGTTTCGTGGCTAGTCGCTGAACCTTTTAAATGTGATCATATGTGGTATATGTCGTCACCAGAACTAAATGCCCATCATTCCTTTGCCCTGAATCCCTTCTCCCCGGCAAAAAAGCTGTAGTAACGGATGCAGAAATCGAGCAACGGATCAAATATGTCGAGGACAAGTATGATGCCAAATTTGAGGAGGTGGAGAGACAGCTTGAACTCATAGCCTCAATTGACAGTGTCAATGAGCTCACTGCCAAAGTGGATGGCATCGCCACATAAGTGAACAAACCTGTTGTTGACACTAACCGGATAGTCCAAATAGAACGTGATGTTGCTGCAATTGGCAAAAAGCTAACTGAGGTTATCAACGAACCAAATGAGCAGGCCCACCGTAGGCGCAATATTTGTCGAAACGTGCCAGAATTGCACACAGTCACGGCTCCAAGTGACGATAAGACCAAGGTAACCAAAATTTTAGAGGCGTTAGAAATTGACTATGTTCCTATAATTATCAAACGTCTCGGGGAAAGGGCTGGTGAAGCGGCTGCTAACAACACAACAGTTAGTGCGCAATCCGTGAAAAATCGACCCCTTTTAGTTTGTTTTGATAATATCGATACTCCGAAAATGATAATTGGCTTAGAAATGTGTTTATCACTGAAGATAGAACTCGCCTGGAAAACGAACGCCACGCAAACCATATTGCCTTAACGGTGGCGTGTGTTACCGACCATCGAACGATGACTACATGTCAACTTTTGGCTGCACAGAGTATTCTGTGTTCGAAAATATGTGTCGCACTTTTCAACTGGTTAGGGATACTAATGGAATCTTTTGTGGTGATTTTAACTTGCCTATGTTGTCATGGCCAGTGCCTCGGTTTAGAAATCCGTATGAGAAATTGTTCCAAGAGGCAATCGAATCCAATCTACTTGAACAGCATGTAAATTTTGCAACACGCGTCAAGAACACTCTCGATCTTGTCCTATCTAACTGCCCCGAACGTGTTTCGGTTGATCCACACGTCGGCTTCGGTCGAAGTGACCATGATATATCTGTTGTCATTTCTATTTCTAGTGTTCATCAGTGACACCACAAGTTCCTTTTCCACGATACTTTAAAGCCGACTACTGTGCCATGAAAGCTTATTTTAAGTGTTTTGATTGGATCAATTTAATAGCTCATTGCGATGTGGACGCGGCTTGGTCGACTTTTCTTTCCATCTATAAGAGTGCGGTGCAGAAGTTTGTGCCTACAACGATACCGTCTTCTCGATCTCACTGTGAACCATGGCTATCTAACCCAAATGTGAAGCGAGCGAAACAGGCCAAACGAAGAGCCTGGTGTGAATACAAGATGTCAGGATGCCTCCATGTTTTGTACAATGCCTGTCAAAGGGTAGCTACTTCACATCACAAAGCTACACGTCTGGCGCGTGCAAACTATGAAGAGCTCCTAGCTCGCAACATTGGACGTAATCCAAAACAGTTTTTTCGCTACAGCAAACGTTTTGTTAAACCTACGTCCTCCATTCAATATATCAAGGATGCTGCAGGTAATAACCTTCACCTTGCCCATGACGTGGCTAAATGTATCAATGAAGCGGTTTCACCCGTGTTTATCATGGAGCCCCCTGGTCCTATCCCATCGCCTGTAACTGGCTGGGTCCCAGAAAGTATCATCGACATTGAGTTCACCGCTGCAGACGTCGTTAAACAGTTGCAGTTACTCAACGCTAATAAGTCGTCTGGTCCAGATGAAGTCCGTTGCGTCGTTCTCAAAAGATGTGCAGCGGAACTTACGTTACCTCTATTTCTGATATTCCGTAAGTCCTTAGATTCTGGTCGAATTCCAACGGACTGGAAATCGGCCAATGTCGCTCCGTTGCCAAAAGTGGCAAATTCACGTAATCTTGACGACTTACGCCCTATATCACTGCCTTCCGTTTGCTGTAAAGTTTTGGAAAAGATTATTTGGTCCCAGGTCATTGATTTTCTGACACGCAACCACATTATTACGTCCAACCAACACGGCTGTCTTAGTTCTGTTGTTTATACTGGTTGGAAATCTGGTTTTGTTCTTCAAGGTTGACAGAAACGAAAAGATCAGTCGTAATGTCTGCACATTCTTTGTCAGATGTGGGTAGAGACCCATCATTTTATACGCCGCAGGGAGTGTTCCGAACCTCAGGGTTATACGTTGTTTTAATATAGGACGAGAAAGATTTCGAATCTAAATTTACATTTTCACCTAGCCTTGATTCTTTGTCGCGAACACACTGACGTGTTTCCAGTGATACGATTTTATAAGTCTCTAAATCAATCTAGTTTACGGAACGGCGAAAAAGGCGTAACATCGTCCTTCGGTTTTGAAGCGCTTGAAAAGATCGTCCGTCAGCCCATGGCAGTTTCCAAGACGATAAATGATGACGCTAAGAAATATATAAGTTTTAATACAATGTTGAGTACGTGTGTTACGATTCCATATATCAGCGGTGTAGACAACTTGATTAAAGTTTAGACTAAAAGCATTATTTCAGACTCCGTAAAATACTATTGGGGGTCTTATGGCTGAAGGAATTTTAAAAATCCAGTTTGTGTGGAGGGAAACTAAGTTTAATTTGTCGTTTTTATTATTTGTCGTCATTACTACAAACTGCGGAATTTTGCATAGTACAAGCTAATATTGTAAAACTGTATATACAGAGTATTTACTCTATGCAGGAGCCCAGGTGATGGCTATCTGAAAACTTTCTGACAACACGAAAGCTGACTTTTTGATATTTTCGGGGCTAGGATTTTGGTGAAAATAACGCCTTTTACCCTCTGTTGAACTTTGACTGAAAAATACTTTTGTTTTAATTATATGTACGTTTTATTCATCTTATATTTGCTAGTTCATTGACGGTGTTAGTCCCAGACGCGACAGTTGCTATAATTCGTGTGCATTACGCTGCTACTTTCATTCTGTGCTTACAATTGTTGCCTCCGCACGGCAACATTATGCATACAAATTCTCATGTTATAGCTGCCCTCTACTAGCTGTATTGCTTTCCGAAACCAAACTAATATCTATGGTATGTATGGAAGTTTTGGTGCAGATGTGGATGTTACTTTTTCAATGACGGTGTTGAATATATCAGCTATATATCTGCTGTGATGTTGATAGTGCGCTTGCGGATAAAAAGGTGGCAGGTTGTGAATTCCAATCCCACCCCAGTCCAACTCTTCAGCGCTGCTTTTCATATCCTTTGATTGTCACGAACCTACCACTGTGCCTAATTGGAAAGTACATGGTCGTACTGGCGAGGTGGAATACTGCTGTGACCTACCGACCCCAGAATCAAAAACCTGCATCCAACCCAAGCCACTCCTTATTGTGAAACCTGCGCCCAAACCAAGCTCCTCCTAGTTGTGAAGCCTGAACCCAACCTAGACACCTTCTAAATTTGAAACGTGCGCCCCAACCCAAGCCCCTCATTGTGAAACCTGTCTCCAATTCAATCTCTTCCTAGTTGTGAAACACCTGCGCCCCAACCGAAGCTCCTCTTAGTTGTGAAACCTGCGTCCCAACCCAAGCCCCTCCTTTTTGTGTACCGCCTGCTTATGTCCATTATTACTGAAAAAAATATATATATAGAATTATGCAAGAAATATATATTATATAAAATATAAGCCAGTGTTAGGTCTTTGTGAAAGATGTGGGATGTTGAATATAGCAGCTTTGCATCTGTTGTGATGAGCAGGGATAGCTCAGGCAGTAGAGCGCATGCTTGCGGATCTAAAGAAGGGAGATCGCGGGTTCGAAACCCACTCCAACCCAATGTTTCAGCGGCTGCTTTTCACATCCTTTCGTCATCAGGCACCTACCACTGGGCATAAATGAAAAATACGTATGTATAACAGATGCGGTATAGTTAGTGAATAGTGAAAGTGGCTGGGCTCTTCAAATTGGGGGGTGGGGGTCCTTGGATTTTTCGGTTCCCCCTGGTTCAGAACAGGTGCCCCCGGTTCATGCCCCCTGGCAAATTTTTTTGTTTTTAATCGGTCCAAAGTACATAAAATTTGTACTAAAATTCCGTTCTGAAGATTTCGGAAATCTTGTCAAATCAACAATAGATCAAAAGCGGTGTTTCTGACACGATTTTTAATCGTTTTCCTCTTGGCAGAATCGGGCGACTCGGTTCGGAACCAGGGGCCCACTGGTTCATGCCCCCTCGCAAAATTTTCAGCGAATGGAGAGCCCAGAGTGGCATGATGTCTTCTTTATGATTATATATGTATATTGTCCTGACATATCTTGTAAATGTAATGTGTGTTTTACATGATTAAATATAAAATGTTGGAATCCTTAATAGTTCGTGTTATGAAGAGTAACAAAAGAACATTCTCGAACTTTCCAGAAGTCTTACAAATATTCTGGATTCTGAAGGAAACAATAGAACATTGTAGAACGTTCCGAAAAGTCTAGCAACTACTGTTCTAATTATCATGAATGTTCTCGTATGATCCGAGACATTTATATATAATCGTGTTGCTCAATGTTGGGTCGTCTCAGTTGTTTTGTTCGTGTTTCGTTGTGTTCATGTAGTTATCGATTTCCATTCAATAACTTTATTCCGTTTGTTTTACTTCAATAAACTTCATTCGCGTTCCCTTCTTTTCACAAGTTAGCCGGAGATACGACAGTTCGAATCTAGCTTTATCTATAGTTTGTGCAGCAGTCTTTTTAAGGATAATTTATTATATATATCTTTAGTTCTGTTAAAGATTTTTGCTATCTGATACTTATGGAGCAAGCATGTGACCAGAATTGCCAAGAAGTGCGTTCGTGTCATTGGACGCCAGGGAAGGATTTTGTTGATACCGTGCTGCATAAATATAACCAGACTCACCCAGAGCAGTTACAGGTGGAAGCTGAAATCAGTGAAGCGGTGATAGAGTGCCTACTTTCTTCTGTAGATTCTCAGAGTGTCAAATCCTATGATGAGGTCGCGTCAACGCCTGTATTTGTTACATCGCGACGGCGTATTGAGGCCTGTATTGTAGCAAATGGAGTTTCTCGTAAAAATCAGAAGGGTATCGAACGGAAATATCCGCCTTTGAAGGCTGCTGAGGCTGTGACGAGAAAACGGAAGAGTGGTGGCTATCTGCGTCAAGAGAGGTGAGAAGCAAGATAGTAGACGATTTTCTGTTATTTTGTACTGTAAAATTCTCAATGGTGATAGTTTGTTATTACGGCTACGGCTGTGTTGTTCATTATCCCAGCTCAACTGTCTTGTATATACAGTAGCTGCTGCTTTAACGAACTTTACGTGAAAGTTTTGAATATCGTATCTTCTATGAAGGCTTTTCTGATCATTTTATCTCCTATACAAAATTCAGCGTATTGAGTAATTGAGAAAGTGGTACTGGTGGTTTGAAACTACACTGTTTGATAGTGGAACTGTTGAAATCATCAACTCTGAGAATGCAAAAAATGCGTTGGCCATTAACAATAATGTCCCAGACCAGACCGGTAATTCTTGACGACTTCTAGTATTTCTCGATAATGTTGTGGTTTAGTTATAACTGTTCGATTCTGCTACGTGTTGATTGATATTTATAGTTACTGTTACGGCTCTTACGTGGGTATATATATATTTTTATACATTAATTACAAGTTGTTTGTCTTGCTGCAAAAAACACCAGACGCTAAATTTTGACAACAAATATTGTCGAACTAGACATTTTTGAATATAATAGGTACAAAGAGCTCTATAGTGTATATATATAGTTTTTTTGTATGGTTATGTGCCAAAATTGAAAATAATTTTAGCTTAATACGAAACAGTTACTGTGACAAGCGTTAAGCTCCACAGCGTCAAAAACTATATATATTTTATTGAAAGTTGTAATTTTTGAATTTCGAGGACTCTTCTTTCTGACCATTTGGCGGACAAAAGGTCATATATACGGATTTGATTAGCATTGTAACATGTACAAAGATTTCGAGACGGACCGACTAAGTCAGAAAGTTATTTTCAGCTGACAAACATAACGTTTTTTGTCCAACATGGTACCAAATTTGCTGGAATTTATTTTAGAGACAGTTTTGACTTACTTTTGATTAGATAAATAATATCATAAGACATGTTTATGAATTACCCGGCAACTGCGAGTACTAAATTTAATTTAAGAAAAAGACATGTGAATTAGCAGTTCTGGTTAATAGAATTTCAATCGTGTCTTCCGATCCAGCGGTACATACAGACTGACAAATTTTACAATTGGCCCGGTCTTAAATGTCCTGTTGCAATAAATTGATTTAGGGTCAGCTTTGAAAAGGGCTTAGTCTGTTTGAAATATCTTAGTGCAGTCCGGGCATGGTCGACAGCTTTCTCCCACTCAATACGATTTGCTAGTGTAATAGTGATGTTGCAGGTGGAAACGTGGATCAAGTCACTCATCTTGTCGCGATACAATGCCAGATGCCATACCAAACGCAGGTCATTCGTCAACCGACAGTTCAAATCTTAAAAGTGATATTGAAAATAACGCCTTGGCTCTGAATGGAATTAGTCGTACCACTGCTGCGAGAAGATTTCTAGTACCTGACGGTGAGGATAAGCCAATTACACAGGAACCATGTGCGGAAAATGGACAGTGGTCTACGTTGGTCGCCGTCACACCATTGTTGCGCATCAGTAAGCGCGCCCGTAATTTACAGTATGTTACTCGATCTGCAACCCCACGTAGTACGAAAGCTATTGAAATTGTACATGACCACGACATAACATCGTCAAATACTGATGTTCTCAGCGGCGAATGCGGGGGATGCGCTGCACAACAGCTTAATGAAGACAATTATTGTGACGAGTTGCTAACGGCCGAAAATAACGCCACTAATGGGTCTGAAATGAGCAAACGTTACAATGTTACTCATCAGGAGGAGTAAGTCAGCTTGATTGCGAAGTATTTTAAATTTTCCAGAAAGGCATTGAATTGTAACGTTTACCATTTGAAACCATGAATCAATTTTTCGTTTATTCTCTAGTCACCAAGTTGCGAATCACAAAGCTTTATTAGTGTTGATTTAAAATCTAAAAATAAAATCATTACTAGTAGTTTCATAGCTATTACCGCCGTCCAGGGTGCTGCTAGATTTTATAACCCGAATATTCTTGAAGTGTGGTTCTCTAATGTATGTATATATAATGAAGTTTCAGACTACATGCTCGAAGTTTTCTTATCTTGTACACTAAACTTAGGTGATGTGATTTGACTAAGAATGAGTTTTCAGGTGCCCAACCGATAACTTTAAGCAAAATTGTCAAATATTTAAAGCCAGTGCTTTCCTACTTTGACGTCACATATATAGTTCTAATAAGTGGAACACATACTAGTATCTCGCAAGCGAGGGTGAAACGGAGAGAGCGTGCTTTCATTTTTAAGTTATTTTGTTTAATCACCTGTAACAGTTTGTGTTTAACGTATATACCACCCTACAATCTCTTGAACCCAGAACCCATTGGAAAGCCTAAATTCTTGTTAACCCTAAACTTATCGAAAACAATTGACAACGCATCAAGTATATATTTGTGCTGGTCTCTAGATACCAAATCATCGTATTCAGTTTTCAGAAATATGGATATACACAACTCCTAACGCCTTTGAGCAATACATAAACAAATGAAAACACACTACATTTTAGGAATCGGGTTCGTCGTCCGTAAGTCTCATGAAAGGGTATAATATGGTCAAGTTAGACTGGAGTTAGCAGAACCGTCGTATCCCGTGACTTGATAACCTAATAGTCAGGGAGTAGCCGGAATTCCGGTTCCGGCGAAAATCATGTTCCGGTTGCGGTTCCGGCAAAATCCATACCGGAACCGGAATTCCGATTTTGTTTGAAATTTTCCACATTTTTGCTTCATCTGTGATCCAAATATATGAAATGTATTATACGATGATCAAGCTCCAATACAACCAAGCAAAAGAAAAGATTAACTAAGCAATTTGCCGTGTGAAACATAAGTAGAGCACATAATTTCAGTGGAAATGTTTCATAATAACCTGCAGGAGTTTGTTAACAAATCAAAACCAGGTCGATGCTTGTAGCAGCTATTTTACACATTCAGAAGTCTGCGGGTACGTTCGAATTAAACCGGTCCAACTCATTAACAGAGTATGGCTTACGTATAAGTACATAACGTATGCTTGGCTAACATAAATTGCGTCAAGCACCAGCCAGTGCGCCTGTAAACTTTGTAAATCAGTCTAAATTCAAGTAAAGTAACATCTGCAACGCACGCAATAATTGCGTTCTTGCCAATGAACTGTATTTATTGGAACTGGGCGAGCAGTATAACAATTTGTTTCATTTATAGCATTCTGATTAGAAAGTTATTATCATTATCATACAGTTAACGGGCACTGTTTGCACAACTATAGCGTAAGTAGTTTCTCTGACCACTGATCAGAAAATTAACTTCTGTTATTTTTTCAGAACCATATAAATCATTAATTTCAAGTTTCCGACAGAGCAACATGTAACAAACGTTTCGTATGTGTAGTAAAGGGAGGCGACTAGAGACAGAGCGAAAATGTTTATTCTACGCTCCATGCGTTGTAAGCACATTCAATTTGACGCATTATACGTAAGGGTGTCTGGTGGAAGGCATTTTTTGCTCTGGATGTCCAAAAACCGATATATTGATTGATAAATAAACATTATTAGCTTCTTTAGTCTCTTTAAAGTTTCAGAAAGGTAATAATGCCACCGCAATGCATTAAGTTTAATTTTTAATATAAGAGTAATTTTTAATGCATTTAAATCCAGTATACTTTCATTTCTTCCTTCATCTGTTTTACAATATATAAATTTCGAAGACCAGGTTCCGGATTCGGTTTAAATGGATGGTTCCGGTTGCTGGTTCCGGTAAATTTCGGTTCCAATTTTTCCCTGCTAATAGTATCTCATTGTAGGGCAAAAACAAGCAATAACACGGCGAAATTTGGAAAATCCCTATTTCTGGCAAAGGATCGACAAACCATATTCGGGCCTACAGGGGCCGTGGTCCCACAAAAAGTAGTCATTAAAGTTGTAGACCTCGATGAGCTGATTCTGCATGATAGCTTTAGACTTTTCGATGCCAAGCCTTTGTCGCGATATATGGGCTCGAAACACGGGTACCCGTATAGCCAGATTTGGCAAATAGCCCTTAAAACCCTATTTTTTACCATTTTGTCTGTGAAGATGGAGTCGGGGTTGTTGGCGCTGAAGTAAATGGAACATACACTCATTATATTTGCTATCGAATAAAAATTTCTTGAAATTCATCTGCCCAAAGATGAGTTATGAATGACAGAAACATACAAAAAAGAAATTTTCTCGATTTTCCGTCCTAGCGTAATCTGAAAACTCCGCTCGATGTATTTCAATGATTTACTGACAAACATTCATCGTAATATCCAAATGTTTGCGGATGGTATTGAGATCTGCATTGAGGTCCTTAAACTAGTTTTTTCATTTGCTAAAAATTTTGCCAGGGGGCATGAATCGGGGGGGGGCTGGTACGGAACTGTTGGCGCCGAATATTGCCAGAGGTCGTAAACGGGGGTCGAAATCCAAAAATTTTCAAAATTGATATAACGGTCCAAAAACCAATTTTTTTGCTGAAATTATATATTTTTGCCATCGCAATACATTAACTTTAATGTAAAAATTATTTTCAATATATTTTAAATTAATTATACCTTCATTTCTTCCTTCATCTGTTTTACTATATATAAGTTTCGAAGATCAGATTCCGGATCCGGTTTAAATAGACGGTTCCGGTTCTGGTAAATTTCGGTTCCGATTATTCCCATTTAAATAGGTAAGTATTTCAGCCCGGCTGAGTTCGTCGAAGTTAGGGATAGCTCTAGAGCGGTTCACTGCTTTGGCAATGTTCTCGCGAGCTTAACCGTAGCGCCCTGATTTTCGATTGAGCATTAGATAAGAGCCCTACTCGTTAGTTTAAGAAAATATACATAGAACAACCAAATAAGCAATTTTGACGACCCGTATATACTTTTACCGGGACCTATAAGTCGAGAAATGAGACCTCCGCCTGCGCGTCCTTGGTTTGCAGTGACTCACCAGGGTAACCATCGAAACAGCCACGTAATATATGTTTTGGAGTCATAATTGAACCGAGTTTAAACTGTAACACATATATATTATATATATATATATATATATATATATATATATATATATATATATATATATATATATATATATATATATATATATATATTTATACTTCTCTTCATTCTCATTATCGAGCCAGGATGATGTTCCCGAACGCTAATTAGCCGTGATCTCGCTGAAACGGTAGTGGACGCAAAATCCGCCTTAATCCATCCGGACAGGAGGGAATAACCGGAACCAAAATTTACCGGAACCAGCAACCGGAACCGTCCATTTAAACCGGATCCGGAACCGGAACCTGGTCTTCGAAATTTATATATAGTAAAACAGATGATGGAAGAAATGAAGGTATAGTGGATTTAAAATGCATTAAAAATAACTTTTACATTAAACTTATTGTTTTGCGATGGTATTATTGCCTTTCTGAAACTTTAAAGAGACTGATGAAGCTAATAATGTTTATTTATCGATCAAATATGTCGATTTTTGGACACCCAGAGCAAAAATGCCTTCCACTATACACCATTGCATATACTGCGTCAAATCGAATATGCTTACAAAGCTTGGAGCGTAGAATACACACTTTCGCTCTGTCTCCAGTCGCCTCCCTTTACTACACATACGTTTGTTGTATGTTCTTCTGTAGGAAACTTAAAATTATTGGTTTATATGATTCTAAGAGAAAATAATAGATAGAAGGTAATTTTCTGATCAGTGGTCAGAGACACTGTTTAGGCTAGCGTTGAACAAACAGTGCCCGTCAGTTAGATCATAATGATGATAACTTTCTAATCAGAATGCTATAAGTGAGACACACTGTGATGCTGCTCGCACAGTTTCAATAAATACAGTTCATTGCCAAGAAAGCAGTTTCTAGCTGCGTTGCAGATAACGTTATTTTACTTCAAGTTAAACTGATTTACCAAGTTTACAAGCGCACTGGCGGGTGCCCGACGCAATTTATGTTAGCCAAGCATACTCTAAGTACTTCTGCGTAAGCCATACTCTGTTACCGAGTTGGACCGGTTTAATTCAAACGTATCCAACAGACTTATGGATGTGTAAAATAGCTGCTACAAGCATTGACCTGGCTTTGATTTAACAAACTCCTGCAGGTTATTATAAAAAATTCCAATCAAATAATCAAATTATGTGCCCTACTTACCTTTTACACGGCAAATTGGTTAGTTAATCTTTTCTTTTGCATGGTTGTATTGGAGCTTGATCATTGTATAATATATATTACATATGTTTGGATTGCAAGATAAAGCAAAAAACGTGGAAAATTTCAAACAAAATTTTTAAACCGGAATTCCGGTTCCGGTATGGTTTTTGCCCTTTGCCGGAACCGGAACACGATTTTCGCCGGAACCGAATTCCGGTTACTCCCTGCCGGACCGGTAACCGCATTTTTCTTCTCTGTAACTTTTACCGTACCGGCACGCTTAGCTAGTCACACCAGGTGTATTAAGTCCCGAAAAACTGGCCGTCGAATAAATTTGAGTTGAGCTAAACTGAAAAGATAGCTAAATCCATATGGCCGTCTAAAGCTTCCCTCAACCATTACGTATATATACTTTTGTGTATGATATATAATTGCGTCTCCGGTAGCACTATATCCTGATCCGAATAGTCATTTCTCTCAAAAATAAGCTTCGCATTGGTAAATTTAGGTTCAAATCTTTAGGGTATTAGGATATAGCAGTACTTGCACATTGCTGAACGTTTAATTAGAAAGCCGATCAGTTAGGATTTATCCTAGACCATGTCAATTCTATTCGAGTACTGTGATCGTAACGTAATACCCATTATGTTTCCTCCGTGAATATATGTTCATCTTACGAATTGTATAACCGTATTGCCATATTCTTTTACTAAATGTGTACCCGATTGCCTTATCAATAAATAGTATCTGAAAATCAAGTGTGTTCCTATTTTGTTAATGCCTAATGTTGCGATATATATCAAAAGGGGGTTGAAATCGTTAGCTCATTCGACGATTTGCATTCAAGCTTAACGTCAAAGATATATTTTATATAGTATTACAATCGCTAGTGAAATCGCTATTGTTTGAACAAATTTTAGCAAGGCCAGTCAGGCGGTTGGCACGTCTCGCGGTGATGACACGAAGCCAATGACAACGGTATGTTCTACTCCACAGGGTATTAACTCCGTCGGTGTTGATGTCACAGACAGTCTGGACATTGTTGCAAGTGATCTTACGTCAATGGACGATAGCTATGTTGTCTCTGTCGGCATGTATAAGTCGAGTGAATTAAATGAAATTTGTTTGGACCCCGACACGACGCCGGATGGACTGGAGCGATTAACGTCAACAATCGCTGCTACATCATCGCGTAGCAGTAAACGCATTCGTAATATAACTCCTCGATACAACATTGAGCTTCCACCGAATCGAAGACGTTCTAGAAAACAACCCGACCCGATAGTTATCGAAGTTATTCACGAAACCACCGTACCTCAAAGTTTAAAACCGCTGCTTAAGCCTGATGTTGGTCAGAACGGTAGTCCATATTGTAGAACGACATATCATGAGTCGAGCGTCTCCGATGATCTGGAGTTTAATCGGGGCAATGAGACCGATAATTCCGCAGAACGTAAAACTAGTGACGATGGCGACGTGCTTAATACGCCGCGAGAAGCGTAAGTTTTTAAGGTTATTTGGATTTTTATCATACAATAATTATATTATATTTGCGTATATAAATCGGGTAACCGAGTATATTGTATTTTACTCTAATAGGTTTTTAACTGTGAAAGATTTTAGCCTGTCTTCGCATAGCGCATTACAGGATGATGGATTTTCACATTTCATTTGATGCATAGCTGCATTTTTTCTAGTGATTTCTATTTCAAAATCTCCGACTTGTACCAGTGTTTTCTAGAAAATCAGGGGTGTGTAAAATTATTCCAAGATGTGTATTTCAGATATGCCACATATATACAGTTGCGGCTAAGAAATAAGTGCAATCGAAGTCGATTGAATTTCGTTTAATCGGAAATAATGAATGTTTTATAAATTTGAGATTAAAATAGCGCTAAAATAGAATTTTCGATTAAGCGAAATCGTCCGATAGAAATTTAGGTTGATTATTTTGCACTTATTTCTGACCACAATTGTATAATATCTTTGTATATATATATATATCTACCTACCTTGATCCGTCATCAGCCATCATGTTCGCAGTTGAGTGGATTGATCAATGGTAAACTGCTGATGGCAGAAGGACGCCGCTGACCAACACCTGTAGTTGATTGAAGAGATGCCGGCAAACACCGAAAGAAACGGCGCATAAGCGAATATTATATTCATTAAACTGTTCCAAAGCATGGCGTCAGCGTTTGAAGACGACGAGGGAGGGGGCAGTCCCCACCCAGCGCGGCAGGTTGTTCCACATTTTTATAACTGTGATGATAAAATGACGGGAGGCATTAAAACGAGAGATGTTAGCTACTTTCAATTTATAAGGATATCCACGTGTATATACATATAAAGCTAGCTGGCCCCAATTAAACAATGGGAAGTTAAATTGATCATTGAAAAGTTTGAGTAGTAGAACCATATCTTGTTGAATCCGTCGAGTAGAAAAGCTTTTGAAGACCCAACCACCTTAGTCTACCTTCATACCTGAAGTCTAACAACAAACACATCACCCTATTTGCTGTATAGCGCTGAATCCATTTGAATAGCAATACATCCCGCGATAAATATGGACTCCATGCTTCAGAACAGTATTCTAATCTAGATCTGATTAAAGATTTATACAAAGATAGAAACACTGATTTCGGCATCGGGCTAAACCCACGAAATATTGAAGGAAGAGCAGAAGATGTTACTGGTTTATGTCGTTTGATATTATGTACCTCTTGGATCGTTAAATCTATTGACGATTTCCATAACAATACTCTTTAGATCATATATTATATATATATGCTCACCGCAGGCAACAAATGAACATCAATGGGCACCGTAGATAAAAACTGAATTGTGTTGCCAGGTAAAGCGCCGTATTCGGCGCTATGATCCATGTAAGCTGTTGAGCAGTACTTTACAGATGCCTGAAGATACAGGAACGCACGGCAACAAAAAGCTCAGTATTGTGGCAATGAACCTGAGTCGTGGAGCATCCGTTTGAACATGGCAATATTTGCGGCCGAGACAACTTCGTCAGGCAATTGATTCCAGTAATCAACAGTGCGATATGAAAAGGAGTGCAGAGCATAGTTCCAAACTGGATTGAATTTCGGCTTTATACGAAAACGATGACCTCGAAGACGACCAGGAGGACTGCGCTCGAAAAACGAATCGAGGGAGACTCCAATCAAGCCATGACACAATTTGTTGTATATTAGGATTAGATAGGCTCGCAAGCGTCTGGTCTTCAACGGTTGGATGCCAAATCGATTGAACCTTTCTTCGTACGATAAGTTTCAAAAACCAGGAATAAGTCTAGTTGAACTGCGCTGTACCTTCTCAACTAGCTCGACGTCCCTGGCGTAGTATGGGCACCATACAGTACAACAGTATTCTAGTATCGGTCTTACCAAGGACTTGTACAGTTTGCGGATTATTGTGACATTCTTGTTGCTGATTGTTTTACGTAGGCAATATAAAACTTGCATCGCACGATGCACAGCGTCAGCGCAGTGAGTGGAGCTTCTAAGATTGTCGGAAATAATTACGGCAAGATCACGGATGCATCAGGGATCTTGCTTATAAGAGGACGTCCGCCAAAAAAATATTCATGACACGGTTTAGATCTACCGAAGTGCAACATGGCGCATTTATCCAAGTTAAATTCCATGGCCCACTGATTAGACCAGTCCCATAAAGAATTAAGATCCAGCTGCATATCAGTAATATCAAGAGAAGTACACAGCGGATGTTTCGAAATGCGCCTATACAATTTACAGTCGTCGGCAAATTTTAAAAGATTACCACTGAGGGAAAGGTCAATCAAATTAACGAAATACAGAAACAGCATAGGACCAAGAGAGTCATGATATATGTCATAATATATTATATAAAATGCAAACCCTTGTGTAGTTGTTCAATATGAACCCCAGAGTGCTAAACGAATAGATGTGAATTTTTGCAGAATTAAAAATTAATGTTTGATTTCGATGAATTTAAAATTAAGGAATTATATCCAGAGAAGGTAATATTCGAAGTATGTAAATTATTGGAAAATTTATAGTAAATTTTGTATATTATCAAACATTCTTCTCGGACTGCGCATTTTTGGCACTCTTCGGATATGGGGGAAAATCATATATATATATAGGTATATATAATTCGCGGAGTGAAAATCTTACTATATTTCGACTAAAGTGGATTAGCTGAGTTCGACGCTGCTAACTTTAGTCATATTGCGGAATTTTTATTCTAAGATATTAATCACTAAATATGGCAGCCAGAGGCCATACTAGAGCTTCTTGTTATAGAAGCTTCTGGTCTATTATAAATCCAGATAACCGAATCACTATTATATGGAAATGATTCTAACAACGGTCGACTATGACCGTACCACGGAACAACTGAGCTGATCTAGATTAATAAGCAACAGCCGTATTTGCATTTGTAAACCGGATTAGCCGATGTATATACCTTGTACAGCGAATCGATTTCACGTAGCTATAACTATATGTGGAGATGCGGCAACTGTAGACACAAGTGTCCAGTTCGCAAAAATTCTTTATTTTTTAATCATAATCTACTTCAAAATAAAATTGTCGATATTTGGTGATATCGACAATCTTCCTCATATCTGAATACAAAAACAAGCTCACGTAAATGCGGAAACTGTCACAGACTGCTACAAGTACTATGTTGCCGTGGCGCGCAATCGAAAACATAGGCAACCCCTAATGCTCGACGGTATTAATTTAGATGTCAAAGTTGTCGAGTCTAACTTTTTCCAACAAAAGTATAATCATGAGTTCCGTCTCCAACAGCACGGCTGGATCCTCCGAATTATAGAGCGCCAATCTAGAAATTGTCTTCATTTATCAACATGTCCGGCCTGGCAGCCGCATTGTTACTGACGCTTATATAACGTACGTCCACGGCCTCAAAAATATCCCCACACCGTCTTCCTATACTCATGCCACGGTTAACCATAGAAATCGTCAGTTCGCCAACCCCGACGATGACACAACACATACGCAACATACAGGTGGCCTTTGGGCCAAATTTTATGCTTTGTAGTTCCAGTAGCGCATACAGTTCTCAAACAATCTTCTTAGTTCATTTCTTAACCAGGTCGCATCCATATTACCCTGTCTAAACGTAAGTTGAAATACAGTATATACTTGTTAGTAATACATAGTCTTTAAACTAAGTCGGGGATGGGGGGGGGGGCTGCCGCCCCAGAACCCCGCACACTAAGCTACTTTTTCCATACACACAGTCAAAAGGTTATCTCTCAAATCGGTCCTTCTAATCAAAAGTTATGGTCAAAACTGTCAAGAAACCAAAACCCACATTAAAAATTCGACCCCTGAAATTATTGCCCCTCTGCTAAAACCCTAAACAGACAGAGTCCTAAAACCGTCTCCATTAGAAAGAGCGGAAAAATTAACCCTATGAAGGGTTATGGCGGTTACAATATTAAGCGATGTTTTAGGCAAAAAATTTCCAAAAAAAAGCGTCAACATCTCTCAAAATTCCAAAAATAAAACAATGCTAGACAGCATATCGGAGGTTACAGCTGAAAAGGGCCCTGGTTTCGAAGAGCTCAGGTTTTGGGGGTGAGAGATGATAGGGGTTCCAGAGACAGTGAGGGCTATAGCTGAAAAGATGGTGAATCCATTTCATTATTTTCCCCATATCCGAACAGAGCACAATTTTTTCAACTGACTACGTAGTAAAATAAAAGGAAAACCCTGACTTGAACTCTTATTGGCCATATTGGTTATGTCTGCGAGTGCAGTTATAACGCATTTCGGAGGCATCGAATCAAATACCTGGAGGCTACAGTATTCAGATTCCTATTAAGTGATAACATTGGTACAAATTGTCATGGCAACCGTTTCAAAACATAATTATCATTCCCAAGCGTGAATTTATTTTTTTTGTTTTTGGTGATCCTTGATGCAAGTCCACGATGCGGCTTACTGGGTTTTCGCTTCTGAGCCGGGGGCTCAGTGGAGACCACTTTCAAAACAGCCTGAACCCTACGTGAAGTCTGCTCCCTCTGTGCGTTCTGTGTTGCATAGGTGATTCTGATGTTCTATATCTATACCGCAATTATTTATTCGTTCATTGAATAGTCTATCTATAGGATAGAGAAATTTGAAATTTGCTTTTTAGGCCAATTTGCCATTATATACTTCATAAAATTTACCTGAAAATAGCACAATTTGGAGTCCACCTTTATTGGATTCAGCAATTTACATGCCCATCCGCCTTGCTGCTTAAGCTGCCCCATCCTGTTCCCGTAGGGTTGGATCCCTCCGCCCGAGCACACCAATCGCCTAGTTGAGAAAGGCTTATTGACATCAACATTAAGTGCGGTGGTATTATTGTTTTAAGCCTAGTCTTGCTATGTTATATATCTGGGACATTTCAGAATCCCATCATGTTCTATTTTGGCACTAGGAGATTTAATTTACAGTTGCACATACATGCAACGATACAATGTCCTCAGATTTTCTGCGTTGGGGAATTTGATGTAGGTAGTTACTCTTGCACAGGGTTCAGCATGAAAACTGGCTTCTAGAATTGTATTTTTTGTGTAAGTTTGGTATGGTTTTTCTTGTCACTTAAAGAAGAAATTGTGGGTTTTATGGCTAAATGTACTGTGATAGTGACACAAACTTAACATAATATATAGCAACGTTGGTGAAAAAATATTTTGGAATCATCCGAAAACATATCGGTTCCCCAAACCCCAGAAGACGACGGATCGTGTTGAAACCTGGTACATGGATACATAATAATTGTAAACTGTTATATATGTGACTATGATATATACTTCAGCGCTAGAGCTATCATAAACCATGCTAAAAGAGATTTTTAAAATTTTAAAGCACATGTGAGATAATTTGATAGTTTTAACTGAATATTGTTGAATAAATTTTTAGCGGATTTTCTCAATTTTTTGAAGCAGTGCAGTGTACCGCTGAAAGTATGTTTAGTGACTTGTTAGCAATGCACTCTCAATACAAATACTTCAATTTTGAATGTCTTCTTTTCGCGCAATATTATTGACACTTTTACCGAATTTTTGCGACAAAAATTTTACCAACAAAAAATTTATTGTGGGGCAGTATTTACGGTACGAGTGTATACATACCGGCATACATATATATGTGTACGGGAATTTGAAGTTCCGCATGATTGAATGGGTTTAAGTGAACCATGCGGGGTTAACTTAGACAATTTTGGTTTTCACATTTTAGAAGACACAGTGCATACAATAGAAGCCACTCAAATTAAATTTTGTTCGTTACCCAAAACTTGGAATTCCGTTTTATTGTCCACATTTTTGCTTCATCTGTTGTCCAATCATACTTTATATATACACAACACAACGATCAAGTTCCTACACAACCAAACAAAAGAAAAAAACTAACTCAGCAAATTACTCTGTGAAACGTAAGTAGGACACAGTTTCAGTAAAAAATTTCATCTTCATCCGCCACGAGTTTGTTTACAAAACAAAGCTAGGTCGATGCCTATAGCAACTTACCAGGAAGTAACCGGAATTCCGGTCCCGGCTGCGGTTCCGGCAAAGGGCAAAAACCATACCGGAACCAGGATTCCAGTTTAACAATTTTGCTTCAAACTTTCCACATTTTTGCTGCATCTGTGGTTCAAACATATGTATATAATATATATATTATATATATCAGGGAGTAACCGGAATTCCGGTTCCGGCGAAAATCGTGTTCCGGTTCCGGCAAAGGGCAAAAACCATACCGGAACCGGAATTCCGGTTTAAAAATTTTGTTTGAAATTTTCCACATTTTTTGATACTGTAATCCAAACATATGTAATATATACCAGTCGTAGTGGAACTATATACATTTTTTGAACGGAGCGACGACATTAGTAATATGAACGTACTCAATGTCTTGGGAATATATTATTACTTAGACAACGATGAGTAAATGAAAGAATAGTTTTATTCCGTTCGAACGAAAAGCAAGACAAAGGAAGTCACGTGGCTTATACAGCATGGTGATGAATGGTAATCGAAGCACAGCAATGAAATCATAGGACACGGAGTCTGAAAATAATTTTGCCTATACTATTCCTGTATGTACAATGCATCTATTTTCTTATTTCCCCATGGAAAACTCAACGTATATGCCGTTAAAACGACTCTACGACCAATAATTAAGCTGTTATGAGCTTAATTAGGGTGTTAATTAGCTAATTAGCTTAATTAATGATAAGATTGGCAAGTTGCCAAACTTCTAAAATATCAGGTGCACATCCTCACATGATAAGCTTTCAAATGAAAAAAGTTTTTTGAACTAGGTTCAGTGGTTCTTGAGATCCATGAAAGACTAACGGACGAACGGACATCGACTTTTTTGCTCCCAGACAAAAAATAAAAACGCTTCGCTCGGCGACCTCGCTCCGCTCAATTATACAATGATCAACCTCCAATACAACCAAGCAAACGAAAAGATTAACTAACCAATTTGCCGTGGAAACGTAATTAGGGCACATAATTTGAGCAGGAATTTTTCATAATTCATGAGTTTGTTAAATCAAAGCCAGGTCGATGCTTGTAGCAGCTATTTTACACATCCCGAAGTCTGTGGGATACGTTTGAATTAAACCGGTCCAACTCGGTAACAGTGTATGGCTTACGCAGAAGTACTTAGGGTATGCTTGGCTAACATAAATTGCGTCAAGCACCCGCCAGTGCGCTTGTAAACTTGGTAAATCAGTCTAAATTGAAGTAAACTAACGTTATCTGCAACGCAGCTAGAAACTGCTTTCTTGACAATGAACTGTATTTATTGAAACTGTGCGAGCAGCATCACAGTGTGTCTCATTTATAGCATTCTGATTAGAAAGTTATCATCATTATGATCTAACTGACGGGCACTGTTTGTCTAACGCTAGCCTAAATAGTGTCTCTGACCACTGATCAGAAAATCACCTTCAATCTATGATTTTCTATCTGATTTTATTTTTTCCTCTGAATGTCCAAAAACCGACATATTTGATCGATAAATAAACATTATTAGCTTCCCCAGTCTCTTTAAAGTTTCAGAAAGGCAATAATACCATCGCAATACATTAAGTTTAATGTAAAAGTTATTTTTAATGCATTTTAAATCCACTATACCTTCATTTCATCCATCATCTGTTTTACTATATATAAATTTCGAAGACCAGGTTCCGGATCCGGTTTAAATGGACGGTTCCGGTTGCTGGTTCCGGTTCCGGTTATTCCCTGATATATATATATATATATACAATGATAAAGTTCCAATACAACGAAACAAAAGAAAAGATTAACTCAGCAATTTGCCGTGTGAAACGTAAGTAGGGCACATAATTTCAGTAGCAATTTTTCATCTTACCCTGCAGTAGTTTGATAAGTTTCTCAAAGCCAGGTGGATGCTTGTAGCAGCTATTTTACACATTCAGAAGTCTACGAGGTATGTTCTAATTAAACCGGTCCAACGTTATAAGAGAGTATGGATCACGTAAAAGTACTTAATGTAGGTTTGGCTAAGATAAATTGCGTCAAGCATTATCCAGTGCGATTGTATAAACTTTGTAAATCAGTCTACATTAAAGTAAAGTAACTTATATGTTATAAAACCGTATATGTTAGAATAGAATTGAACTGGTCTAACTTAATATGCATAATACAGTATGGATTATTAAGCACTTAGCTGTAAGCTTGGCTAATTTAAATTGCTTAAAGTACCAGCCAGTGCGCTTGTAAACTTTGTCATCAAGTCTACATTGGAGTAAAGTAACATATCTGGAAAGCAGCCAACTACTCCGTTCTTGGGAACGAACTGTATATATTGGAACTGTGCGATCCGTATCAAAGTTTGTCTTATTTATAGCATTTCGATCAGAAAATCATCTAACAGAACAACAAGTAACAAACGTATGTGTAGTAAAGGGAGGCCGCTGGAGACAGAGAGAAAGTGTTTATTCTACTGCGTTGAACGCGCATTCAGTTTGACGCAGTATACGCATGAGTGTATAGAGGAAGGCATTTTTTGCTCTGGGTGGTCAAAAACCGACGTATTGATCGATAAATAAACATTATTAGCTTCCTCTGTTTCTTTAAAGTTTCAGAAAGGCAATAAATGCCTTCGCAATACATTAAGTTTAATGTAAAACTAATTTTTAATGCATTTTAAATACACTGTACCTTTATTTCTTCCTTCATCTGTTTTACTACCTATATATAAATTTCGAAGACCAAGTTCCGGTACCATTTTGTCTGTGACGATGGAGTCGTAGTTGTTGGCGCTCAAGTAAAGAGCACATACACTCATTATATTTGTGTAATAAAATCGACGTGACGCTGCTCCATTACGCACTTCCCAGACGTAATGCCCATACGACCCCGGCTATCGTGACTTCAAGGGCGGACCTGACGGGTTTCAATTACTCGAATGTCTTTTCCCGCGCGAGTCAGGCCCAAGAAATGACGGAGCTTAGCAAGCCGCAGGAGCGCTTCACAGGATGTGTTCTGATCCTGCCGGACGGGTTGCGCATGTAGTCTACGAGGTACTACCTTTGAGGTCCCCAGGGAGGTCGGCTCCGTCACCTGCTCACAGGCCAAAGAGACCGTTCCACTATTCCCTATCCACGTCCAAACCCGGGAAGTGTAAGATTCTTTCTGACTTTCTAAAAATGGGCAATTTACTTAGTTTTACTTTAGCCAGTGGCCCCCACTAGGGTCCGACAAATCCCTAGACGTTTAACGTCGGATCCGCGCGTACCTAAATTTCTTATTTTGGGTGCTCAGCGTGAGTTCATAAATTTTTCTAAGTCGCACGAGTCGCACCATACAACAACACTGATTAACAAAATGATTTGTAATCGGCGAGTCACGCTGAGGTTTGTTTCTTCGATGCGCGTGACAAACCTGAACGTGGGTCGTCGATTTGGGGTGACGGATTTCAAACCCCTTCAATTCCTATCGCTACTACGGGTCAACAAAACACTTGCACAATACGGGTTTTCAGTGAGCTTTTATTGATGAGTTGCACAAAACTTATGGGTACACTGACAGATACATATTGTACGGGCAGATACAATAAGCGATGTCATTTTTAGAGCACACTAGTACACAATGAGCAGGTCTGCAATCGGGGAGGGTTGCGGAGTCATCGCCTTTTTCACTGAACTCACACAGCTGAGTCAAAACACGGCATGTACTGTGAAGCCTTATCTCATGACAGCTGCGCTTACCTTACTCATAAAAAACAGTAGTGGGTCAAATTGAAATTGGTATGGGTGGGTGCTGCGGTTAGTTTTCGACATAATGAAGGCGCCATCGAAATAACTATTTGCTTAGTGTTATGCTTGCTAGCAGAAAGGGTACTCCGACACAACGATAGGTTCGGGTAAGCGAAAGGCGGAAACGAGGCGGGGTATAAGGGGATGAGCGTGCTACGGGACGTTTGCGAGACTTCATCTTGCTCGTTCAAATCACACAACTATGGTACATGATAATCGGTTATTCCTACTTACAGCTAGTAGCGATGAGGTTAACCTACGGCAACGTGATACAACAATGCTTAATGATATCATGACAAGGTTATGGTTCGTTCGTTGGTACGACTCCTGAATTCTATGGTGCGACCGTGGTGCGGTACAAAGTTTTCTTTCCTACTCGCATACATACATACTTACTTAGAATGACCATATAAGTTCGTTATAAAACATCCAAATATTTTGAGTAATTTTGTTTCTTGTTCCCTATCAGGTTACTCCACGAACACAATGGAATTGAGCCCTTAGTTATGCCTAAGCCTTGGTCTGGGTCACTACACAAACAGACGTCCAAATACACCAACTCAAGTTATAACGACAAAAAGGAACGATCGGGCGAGTTAATCTTTCAAGTAACGTGCGGGTCCCGGTAGACTGGAGTTGGGACCAAATTTTGAGCTTTTCCCAATCTCGATTTATTGCCAAAAGTCGACATGCGCGTCGTGCTTGGACTGTGTATTACTGACGCTAGAAAAATACGATTCCGCGTCGCTTGCTGTCTGCACAAGGTTCCGGGATCGAGCCATAGGCTACGAAAGCTGACAAACTATTAATTTTGAGCATCATGTGGGGTTTTGCTGAGGTTCTACAGTGGCGCTAGAGTTCACCAAAATTTTATCCTATATCCTTATCAAGAGAATGGTTATACAGTACACAATAGAGCAAAAAGGTTGCAAAGCTTTGGATCACACGAATATTACCCTACGAAAAATCTAGTCATTCGTTGTTGCAATGACTTGGAGGTATAAACGAGCAATAAAGGACTGACTTGGGAGAGTCCTCGACTCCTTATACAATTCAAACATTTGTCTGGGAATCGATAGAGGAGTGCACAACGGTAGTGGTACGAAATCACTATACAAATTTGGGTCGACTTTAAGGCACACAGACAGTCAAATTTATATTAACTACAAGGGCCAAACGTATTGATCCAAGAGCTTCCTACTCTCCTTGATATTAAATTTACACAAATTATTGCTGATAAGAGCCGCTAACATTAAAACTACAAATTCGTACGGTTTATACAGACGCCGACTAACATCAAACTTATTTAAACTTTATATATACATATACCTGTATATGGGATTGGGGTTAAGCGACTCGGCTTATGTAAACAAAAAGAAAGAAGCGAAAGCTATGGGGTAAAAAGAGGGTGGGGTTCCCTGGGTAATGGCCAGAGTGCCAAACTCGACCCGGATTCGGACTCAGTAGGTCCGTCCGGTCATTTTAGTATGTAACAGGACCGTATTCGGTCGACAGGGGGGAAAATTGACTCTTGGGGGAGGGTCCATTTCGAATTTTTCTCCGGGTAGGGTGTTTAAACGGTTTCCCTGGGTTCGGGGGACACTTTTCTGTGGTGTTTTATACCTTTTTGAATTCGTCTCGACAAGGGGATTCTAATGAGGGGTGACACGCCTGTCGGGGCGTTATTTTGAAATCTTCTTATGGGGTACCCAAAAGTGGGCGCAGCGAGACCCGTCCGGGCTCAAATTAAAGCCTCGGGTCTGGGGATCCCAGCGATACCGCGTATATACTTTTACGACCAACTTTCGTTAAGTTATTGAATCAAGTGTGTTTTATCAATTTTCGTACCTACATATTCGTTCATAAGTCCGTGGATCCGGGTCGGATTTCCACGAAACCGGTCTCGTTCGAAAGACCGTAAAATTATCTATAAGAAATATTAAGTACAAAATTTCCGATTTCCCAACGGTTCCGGAGTTATGGACCGGAGCCGATACTTTTGGTTTCTAAAGTTCGTAAATTTTCACTTTCGTTTCTTATCTTAACCAGCGAAATTGAACGCTGGTGGATAATATTTTGTTAAGTTTGACAAATTACCAGTGTAGCGAGCACTGGTAAACTTTATATTTTCGATTTCCTCTTATAATTTTCAGACAATCTGCTCAACTGCCGTTCGCTTTCGAGCGAACAGTCACATTTTTGTGGTCCTCATTCATGAGGACGGTCGTGACGGATGTCACTGGATTCACGATGTTTCTACTGGAATTAGTAACAACTTTTGTGGTCCTACCATTCGGGGTAGGGCTACACCTATATATACTTTTATACTGGGTCCGGCGGGGGAGTCGTACCGTCCTAAACTTCTACGAAATCGCGGGTGGCAAGGGCTCGCCACACTCGCGTTCTACACCTATAAAGGATCAATTTATGAGCGTAAAAATCCCGGAAATTTCTTCTAAAATCATGCCAATAACGTTATTCTCTACCAATCATGCTTCCAACCTAACAGTTACAGCAGTACAGCCAAATATAACAAACAGAATACGTAAGATCATGGTAAACCGCAGGCGCTTTTATAGCCTGATCCATCAACTAAAACAATACAAATATAGCACGAAATGATTATAGAACGGTATAGAATATCAATGATAGGGCGGCGCTTTTATGGCCTCGGATAATATAACGAACGGTATGAATAAATACGACAATCATATGTATAACTAGTTAACACTCCACGTCCCAATTACTTCGCTGGATTTTGTACCTGAAAACATATATGGGCAATAACATCGCTTCAACGGTACACAATCATATGATGCGGTTAAGGTAATACATATCAAAACGTGCCTTTATGGCCATTAAACGTGCAACAAAAACAGTAATCATGATACGTAATTCAGATGCACATATCAATAATGCCTTTATGGCCAATGGTGCAGTAAAAATCATGCAAATGCCAATATATACCAAGGCGTGCCAACGGGGCACTACGATAAGTATGTACATAGTTATCTGTATATACAGTCGCGATTCCTTGACGATTATCTACCCCTGAAATGGCAATAACAATACCCATCTTGCAGGGAGTAACCGGAATTCCGGTTCCGGCGAAAATCGTGTTCCGGTTCCGGTTCCGGCAAAGGGCAAAACACATACCGGAACCGGAATTCCGGTTTAAAATTTTTGTTTGAAATTTTCTACGTTTTTGCTTCATCCTGTAATCCAAACATATGTAATATATCTTATACAATGATCAAGCTCCAATACAACCAAGCAAAAGAAAAGATTAACTAACCAATTTGCCGTGTGAAACGTAAGTAGGGCACATAATTTGAGCAGGAATTTTTCATAATAACCTGCAGGAGTTTGTTAAATCAAGGCCAGGTCGATGCTTGTAGCAGCTATTTTACACATCCAGAAGTCTGCGGGATACGTTTGACTTAAACCGGTCCAACTCGGTAACAGAGTATGGCTTACGCAGAAGTACTTAGGGTATGCTTGGCTAACATAAATTGCGTCAAGCACCGGCCAGTGCGCTTGTAAATTTGGTAAATCAGTCTAAATTGAAGTAAACTAACGTTATCTGCAACGCAGCTAAAAATTGCTTTCTTGGCAGTGAACTGTATTTATTGAAACTGTGCGAGCAGCATCACAGTGTGTCTCATTTATAGCTTCTGATTAGAAGGTTATCATCATTATGATCTAACTGACGGGCACTGTTTGTCCAACGCTAGTCTAAACAGTGTCTCTGACCACTGATCAGAAAATTACCGTCTATCTATTATTTTCACTTAGAATCATATAAACCAATAATTTTAAGTTTCCTACAGAAGAACATGCAACAAACGTATGTGTAGTAAAGGGAGGCGACTGGAGACAGAGCGAAAGTGTGTATTCTACGCTCCAAGTTTTGTAAGCACATTCGATTTGACGCAGTATAACCCATGGTGTATAGTGGAAGACATTTCTTGCTCTGAATGTCCAAAAACCGATATATTTGATCGATAAATAAACATTATTAGCTTCCTCAGTCTCTTTAAAGTTTCAGAAAGGCAATAATACCATCGCAATACATTAAGTTTAATGTAAAAGGTACTTTTTAATGCGTTTTAAATCCACTATACCTTCATTTCTTCCATCATCTGTTTTACTATATATAAATTTCGAAGACCAAGTTCCGGTTCCGGTTCCGGATCCGGTTTAAATGGACGGTTCCGGTTGCTGGTTCCGGTTCCGGTAAATTTCGGTTCCGGTTATTCCCTGCCATCTTGATCAAAACATATCGGCGGTGCAGGCCGAAATACTGAAAACGCGAGTCGATTACATAGCGGAATTCTTTGAACCTAATTATTTCGTTCAGCTCTATATATATAGATATGCTCATAAGGTGCTATTAAACTGGTTCCGATTTCGTACGTATACACTTTGATTCGGGTGCTGTTCCAATTACCTACGTACATACCTGATACTTTCTAATTTGCTGTAATTATGTACTTACATAACCTTATTGCTCTTGCGAGTTACTTCGATTGCTAGTTTACATATATACGGTAGTTCATGATTTGTGCCAGCTGGGCAACCTATATATGAGGTGACAACAGGGCTTCATGGTCGATGGATGTATACAGAGAAACTCAGTTTATATATATTTGATTGCGATCAGTTGATTCTGCTTACATAAATGTACGTATTGTAAGGCGAGGATGGGTTCCGTACCCTTTTGGGCTACTCCCGTCGGGTGTTCCAGGTTGAGGAGAAACTGGTGGCTGAATTAGGAAATGTGAGCCACTATACACGTGGTCATGATTGTTGGGGAACTCGATTAAAAGTTGACCATTACACTATGGACGGAATTTTTAATAGTCGGAAAAATGTTGTCCATTACACTGTGGTCGGGATTTTTTGGTACTCAGAAAAAATGTCCATTACACTGTGGTCGGGATTTTTTGGTACTCGGAAAAATGTTGTCCACTACACTGTGGACGGGATTTTTTGTATTCGGAAAAATGTTGTCCATTATACTGTGGACATAATTATTGGTGGTCGAAAAAATGTTGACCATTGTACTGTGGTCAGAATTATTTTTTGTTCGAAAAAAAATGTTGACCATTGGAGTGTGGTCAGGATTTTCGTAAATGTTGACCATTATCGTGTGGTCAAGATTATGAGTTGTCGGTAAAAGTTGGCCATTAGGCTGTGGTCAGGATTATCCACCTCGTAACGATCCGTAAGGATCTGTTACATTTGCTATCGAATAAAAATTTCTTGAAATTCATCTGCCCAAACATGAATGATGAATGACAGAACCATACAAAAAAGAAATTTTCTCGATTTTCCGTCCTAGCACCCTCTGAAAACTCCGCACGATGTAATCCAATTATTTACTGACAAACATTCATCGTAATATCTAGATGTTTGCGGATGGTATTGAGGTCCTTCAACAATTTTTTATTTGCTAAAAATTTTGCCAGGAGGCATGAATCGGGGGTGGGGGCTGGTACGGAACTGGTGGCACCGAATATTGCCAGGGGTCGTGAACTGGGGGTTGAAATAAAAAATTTTCAAAATGGATCTAACGGGTCAAAAACCAATTTTTTGCTGAAATTAGTAAAATTTTTAACTTTGGTGAGGTATTTTTGTGAAAAAAATATGTCAATTGTTTTATGTCATCTGGGAGGCGTTTGTAACGGGGGGATTTTGCCAGCGGGTCCAGTGTATTTTTTAAAACGGATTTTGGGTCTAGATTTACAATTTTTGGTTCCTGAATTCCGCGAAATTTTACACAATAATGTAACATAATTATATAATATTGTTATACAAAATTTACACCACCTCCAAGTGCAAAATATTGGACCAAATTTCACGTACGCCTTTATCGGATGCACAGCATCTGTGGTATGTTGGAGTTCCAGTACGCAAACTACATTTTGTATGTCTTTTTAGACTGTACTAATCTTCTTATTACGTACGTTGGTATTTATGTTATGGAGTGATTATTTATTACCTACGATCCAAAGCAAACGCAACCCTAATAAAATTTATTAGCAAACCCAATGTCTCCGAGTCCGAAATTGCCATGTGTCCAGATGCACATGTGTGCCCGAAAAACCTTGAGTGGGCCCCCACCAGGGGCGGCGTCCGTCTTTTGCCAGGGCCCCCAGTCCCACTTTGGAGCAGCCATTTAAAGGTAGCTACCTAATAGTAAAGTAAAAATTGTTACTAACCCACATCAATAGTCTGAAGAGTGGATGAATAATTGACAGCTTAGTCTTGCTGCAGAAAAGTCATGTATATTGGGTATTCCACCGATAGGTTCTACCGGTAAAACGCAAAAAACTATACCGCAACTGAAATTTTGCTTTAACAATTTTGTTTAAATTTGCCCACATTTTTTGCTTCATCTGTGGTCTAATCATGCGTTATATTATGCACAATGATCGACTTTCAACACAACCAAACAACGGAAAAGACTAGCCCAGCAGATTACTCTGTGAAACGAAAGTAGGGCACAATTGCAGTAAAAATCTTCCATCTTCACCCGGCACGAGTGCGTTAACAAGACAAAGCTAGGTCGATGATGTAGCAGCTTACTCATTCAGAAATCTGCGGTATATATTAGAACCGAACCGGTCCAATTTGATATATATATATATATATATATATATAATAGAGTATGGATTATTGAAGTACTTACTGTAAGCTTGGCTAATATATATTGCGTTGAGCGCCAGCCAGTTTATTTGTAAAGTTTGTAATCAGTCTACATTGGAGTAAAGTAACATATCTGGAAAGCAGCCAACCACTCCGTTCTTGGGAACGAACTGTATGTATTGAAACTGTGCAATCCGTATCAAAGTTTGTCTTATTTATAGCATTTCGATCAGAAAATCGTCATCATCATCATCTAAGTGAGCGACACTGGTTGCCCACCGCTAGCCTGAGCAATGTCTCTGGCCAACGATCAGAAAATTATAGTATAAGTACCTTTTTATTTTCTTTTAGAACCATAAACCAATAATTTATTTCATGTTTCCTACGGAGTAACATGTAACGAACGTATGTCTAATATAGGGAGGCGATTAAAGACAGAGCAAAATTGCCTAGTGACCATGTGTCGTAAGAATATTCAGTTTGACGCAGTTTACCCAAGTCTGTACAGCTTAAGGCATTTTTCCGCTGGTGGTCCAAAAAACCGCCATCTTGAAGGATAAATAAATATTTTAGCTTCTTCAACATCTTCAAAGTACCATAAAAGCAGTAATGTCATTGCAATACATTAAATTTAATGTAAAGTTAATTTTAATCCTTTTTTTTAATCCACAGTGCCTTCATTTCGTCCTTCACGTAGGTACTTTACTATATAAGTTTCGAAGACCAGGTACTGGACGCGGCTTAAATGGTGGTTCCGCTTACCTGCCATTTACGTATATATGTTTATAGCATATATATTGTATATCTAAGCTATATATACAGAACCTATATAGATTATTTGTTTGTTTACTGTTTCAGCATTTATAATTATATTTTATAAAAAAATATGGTGAGGAAAGAAATATTATTACTACCAATAAAGTCTATGAATTGGACAGATTATTAGCCAGACTCTGCTGTACAAGAGTATTTAACTGATAAAGAATCAGATATATTCGACAAATTTTGCTTCTCAGTAATTTCAACCGATTTTTTGTTAACCCAAAATGGCTCTATTTAAATCGCACAGCACCATGTTTGCGAACAGTTTTACACCGAATTTCAATTGACTAAAGAGTGTTCCGTAACAATGTTTATACGAAATTACAAGATAGGATGACTGTTGGGGTCATCTTAAGTTTACTTGCGTGAAAGATTTGTCTCAGGAGGAAATCACTCTGGCGTGGAATACGTCGGTATTAATCTGGCTTTTCAAAAAAAGTGACAAAACGGGTTGTAAAAGCTAAAGGGAAATCTCATGACCTACAACACTATCGAAGCAATTGTGTTTGATCGGCTGAAAGCCACAATAAATGCCTTCATGCTGAAAATCAAAGGGATTAATAAGTCCCACACGAAGCATTGTCCTTCAGATCTTTGCTTTTCGGCAGATTGTAGAACATCAATATAGCAGTGGCGGAAAATGTTTGTGGGAGATATACGACACAAAATCGGCTTTAAATCAATGTTGAGATTATATTACGGTTGTAGACACTAAGTACTCGGGTGCCCGGAGTTAATGTCTTAAATTCAGAAATATATATATAAGCCAATGTCAGAGTATATGACTTGCTAGCACTTGCCTCAATCATTGTTTAAAACTATAGTGAATAACAGCAAGAGCGGATATGCCTAAAAGGTTAGCCATTTATTCATTGCATTCATGCTGGAACTCATTATTGTGGCTTTTCGCAGAGAAGCCAAGAAACCTGTGTTCGACGGGCTTTCCGAAAATACACTATATATAATGCTGTAGCTCTGGCTAGTCCAAACTTCGGAAATTATAGCCGCCCCCCTCCCCACTCACTTGCCGAGGAGCCTATTTTTTGCTGGATTTTGTCGTGTTTAGACGTTTATTTTTCTCAGCCGGGGGTAACTGAATTTTTGCCGCCCCCCACGCTTTGGACTAGCCAGTAGCTCTAATGAAGATTTAAAAAGAGGTTTCTTGGACCTAGATATCTAGAAAATAGGTTTACTTCAGAGGACTTTCGTACAAACCGATTATAGGTTTCGTCAGTAGATTTCGACTTTCTTCTCTTTTTTCAATCAAGCACCAACGTGTCAAAGATACTGCTGATGGTGTTAAATGTGCTACCAATCGAATGTGTCTATAGACAGTATATAACAGTGCAGAAACTTGCTTGATATATCTTGCACCTGTCTGGAGTTGGGGTTTAGAATTTTTTTTTTGCAGGAGGACTAAATTTCTTTTTGTTTATTAAACTTTTTTAAGCTTGAACTAAAATCTTGTCAAAATATTTTTGCTGCTGTATGTGTACAGAGGATCAGATTAAACAAAATATTATAACAGTAAAGATGGCTATTTTCATGATATATGGACTTTGAGTAATGAAGTATGTTTCGCGAACCAGCAAAAATTCAAAAATCTGACCGAGAAGTTTTTAGTACCTGCCCCTAGAGTATATACGTTAAAAATTGAAAGATATTTTGAAAATTGAGTGGCTAGAAAAACTATTGAAAATGGTGTCTTGTGTAAATCCTGCAATCCCTGAAAATTCCATGTTCAACATTCCTAGCTATGCGGTATAGCTTTATGTGATTTTGACAGGATTTAGGTTTTTACACCCAGTTTTTTGGTCCAAAATTGCCAGATGGCATCGTTTTAACCAAATACTCATCTCTGGGTTCCTGTTACTCTCTGGCACGCCGTCCGGAACCATCAGAATACCAATTGCCACTTTGTAGTCAAATCTAGGTATTTTGACTGCTTTAGGCTCGTTAGAAATCAAATTTGGTCAAATTGGGCCCTGTAGTGACTTTGTGATCAGTATTTACAGTATTTAGGTACTTTCCTATAATCTTTTCTATTCTATTTAGGTACTTTTCTAAAATTGGGCTAATCTTGTTCTTATGTATTGCAGGGTACAAAAATTCGGTTTTTCATATCTGGCTCATCCAAACTGCGATTTAGTTCCGTCATAAGCGAACTTGAGCAAATTGGACAGTATTGCATTTGTGAACGCTATTTCCAATGTGTACGTACCTTCCTATACTCCAAAAATTGGGCTAATCTTGTTTCTGGAGGCCCAAAGCTTTGATTTTTCGTATCTGGCTCGCCCAAAGTGCGATCTGTATCTGTTAAAAACAAACTCGATCAAATTAAGCAGTCTAGTGACTTTGTGAACACTATATCTCTAAATTTAGGCTAACATTGTTTCTGGGTCGTCCAAAAATTTTATCAAATTAGATACTCTAGTGACAGTGAACTCTCTAGAATCTAAGTACCTTGTTATACCTTTCACTTTGGGTTAATCGTATTTCTGGGTCCCGAAAATTCTACTTTTCGTATCTGGCCCGCGATTGATTTGGACACTATTGATTTTTTGAAAAGCTGCCTGCAGCGAATTGTTTCGAAGTCGTCTACTGTTGTGTAAAGAGAAATGGCAAAACCAGTTAAAATAATTCTTTAACCTGGAATTGGAAAAGGGAACTCCTGCAAACGTAGTCGAATTTTCGTAAGTTTGTCATAAACTGAAAAATGTTTTCAGTTACAACGATGTCCTTCGTTATTTTACCTACTAAAATATCGAAAACAAGCGAAACTCTGAATCCCTTATAATTTGTTCAATGTTTTCGCTCACTGTATATACGTATATGATAAAGCTGTTTTTACTCACTAAAATATTAAAACAAGATGGCCATTAATGCGTTGTACGCCTCATTGAAATTTTAATTCAGTCGCTAAATTAACAAAAACAAGCGTTTTATGCACCCGTTAATAAGTTAGTATATACGAGTGCACAGTTACAGTTGTTAAATCAAGCCTGTCCACAAACTGTAAATAAAATTTCATTTTTAAATACCGATAATACACGGTAAGATAAGCAGAAGTCAGCCAACCCCAAGTTTTCAACTTCAGCCAAAGAGACTAAAGCAATATGCCACATTCATTTATTTGTATTAATAACAATGGTTCAAAAAGTAAATCCACGTTGCTTTGGCTTATAGGATTAATATAAACTAAAGTTATTAAAATATATATATATTTTAAATAAGCGCTGGTAAATTTACATGCTACAAGGACATGTTTCTTTGTGAATCTGTCTGAGGATTTAACATTATATTTAGTTGACTCCACTTAACCAATTTTCATGACCTTGTTCTCATTCAAACCGGCATAGTCGATTTACCGCGTACATCCCCGAGCGTTTTTTGTTTTGGGATCTGGTTCCGGGGTAAGAGGTCAAACTGCGGGTTTTTTGTCCCATTTTAGTACCCTTCGCGGAAGCAAGGTTATTTTTATCTTAAGTTTCGATTTTTCCTCTGATTGGTTTTATTTCATAGTAAAATGATAAATGCCGATGCTTTTTTTTGTTTTTCGATTAAGGCTCCGGTTCTGTAGTTATGGAGTTTGAGGTATCGCACCGTCGTGGTTATCGACCCAAAATTCGAAGATTAGTTCTGACTTCCTGGGCGGCTGAAATTTTTACTTAGGGGATTTCGTTCATGGAAAACTCATTGCCGAAGTTAGTTTGTTCTAACGTGTGCGGTATTGTGTGATATCCGCATATATATAGTTAGACCTGTTGACAGATGCACGAATTAACAGCGTAGTGTGAACCTGAAGCTTTTGGAGTTTTGGAATAGATATTTCGTTAGTTAGACCTAGATATAGCATATCGACGTATGCTATCGAGAGCTGCTTAGCTGTGCACAGCAAAAGGCGTAGGGGTACCTATGCTTCATTACGTTCTGCAATCCCGATAGTTACTAATCTCGAAGCCGCGGGGTGCCTTAATTGTACATATATTATACACAGATTTGATGGCTATAGGCGTATGAGATTTGATATAGCAATAGCTGGCATTTAAACTTTCACGAATTAAAATTGCTGGCCTCGAAACCATTTGTTTTACTTTCTAGGAAAGTCAGGTTTGACCTGGAAAACAAAACAATTTTCACAATTTCACCTCTACCTGACAAACAGCAGGGCGTTGTTCGTATGCCGGTCGATAGTCCGCAGAAAGAACAAATCGTAGAGGTAAAATGTCATTTATAACATTTTTCATATTCCGTAAAGCTGCGCGATGCCGTGATCTTATAGAGTAGAATTGGTACCACGGTTTTGAAACACGGTTACTTTTGTTAGATAAGATAGATTGTCCGTAATTATTGTTTGCATAGACGCACTGGCTTGTCCACAGGCTTCTGAAAAATGGGGAAACTTTCTAGGTAGCTTCATGTTCATTCTCGTGGGTAATTTCAAATTTTGGTCTATATGCTACACTTCCATATTTTCATATATACAAATAGGTTAATAATAGGCAACAAATAACTTTTACAGACGTATACACATATATTTTCAGGCTATAAAGCAGCGTTTTAGCATTACAAATAGTAGTACTTAATGGTTAAAACATTTTGTTACACAGAACACTTCAGTTTTGAGACATTGATAAATTGTGGCTTTTCATGGACATGGAGGGTTTTGGCTGAGTGTGAGGCGGACATAGTTGAAAATCTTACGAAATGTAAGATTTGAAAAGAGGTCTTCCATGCGCGATAGTATGGAAAGGCCAAGCGCATAAATGCTTTATTAAATTGATGTTCAAACAGTAACATAGATGTTTGGCGTTGGGATATAGAAAACATGTTGCTACAAACCCAAGAAATAATGGATCATGCAAAATTCCCCTTAACTAAGGAATGGAAATTGACACTAATATATACAATAGGGCTAAAATTGAAATTTTATTTGTGAGCTCTGGTTAAGCTTAGTCTTAGAGACAAAATTGTTTATGATTATTCGAGGAAGGGAAAACCTGACATGATTTGAAATAATCGTAATGATGGTACGTTGGGATAAGGATGGTGAAGTTCAATGATAAGACAGAGATTTAGTGCTGTGATGGGATGATAAAACTTCATGTACTGGTCATGTTTTATTGAACATTGTTTTGTTTTATTGGTCAAGTTTTGTCAAGTCAAGACTGTCATTGTCACCGTAACACTGAAACGTAGGTGCACGCTTGAACAGCGCTGAGTCTACATTTTGTTATTATTCCATTTGGTACTATCGTGATGCAGAGATATTGAATCTCTGACGAGCGCCGATATTTTTGGAATTCTGGTGGGTGTTGTCGGTCTTTGTTTTCGTAGTGTCTGACAATAATATATAAGTTGATCTTGTCGCAAACACCATTTGTCATATCGTCGCGCAACTGTAGTGGTCGACTAGTATCGGTCAAGAAAATAGCAAAAAGAAATTATTAGAAGAACAAACTGCACGAAGAAAGGATTAGTAGTCAATATAAATAAATTGAATTTCGTGTATGTTTTTCGAGCTCCCGTTCTAAACAAACTGGTATTTTGATATGATTGTTATTAACGTTTAGGACGATTGCGACAATAACAGTGTTGCTGGATCTGAAGCGTCTGAGTTCAAAGCTTCTCAACCTGGCAGACGGGTAACTAATTATGTCTATATGTTGATACATTACTAGTGAAACGAAGTGAGCGGAGTTTGCACTGAGGGTGCTTTGTGGAAAACAGTGAAAATTTCTTTGTGTATGTCGTTGTCATGGATAACTCATTTTCGAATGTGTTATCGACAAAGTTATTTTGTTCGATAACAAAAGTGACAGCGATGTCACTTTTAGTTGAATACGAACAGCTCCTACATTTTCATCCGTGTGAAAATCACAAACCAGATTTTTAAGGCTTTTTTGTCAAATCTGGTTTACGGGTACTATTCTTTCGCAGACCATATCTGCGATATAGACACCATCGAAAGAATCAGTACATCGAGATTTAAAACTTTGCTTACTACGACCTTTTTGTGGGACCATTTCCTAGGTCGATGTGTGCCCGAATTTTGTTCGTCGACCATTTGCTACAAATAGCGATTTTTCAAATTTTGCCGTAGTATTGCTTGTTTTTTCGTAAGAATGAGTGCCTACTGGTTATCAAACATGATGAATACGATGGTTTTGCTATCTATAGTCCAACCTGACTATAGTATATTTTTTCATGCTGTTTCAAGACTATTACGGGTCAACACACCCTATTTTCAAAATATGCGTTTTCATATTTCTAATAATGCATTGCGTGTAGGCCATCACAGATGGTCTATAGGTAATTTTGAAGGCTGAATATAATGATTAGTTTATTTTTAATCCCAATTGCATATTTGAAGCCATTTCAAGTTATCAAGCGTTTATGTTCACTGAACCGATTTCCAAATTGCAGTCTGTCTTCAGTTATTATTAGGTTACGTATTGCGCAGAGGTCATCACGAATTTGTACGTGTTTTCCAGCATTTGTTTGCAATGGTTTGGTTATCTAGAGTCCAGCACGAGTATCATGCCGTTTCAGACGTTTCGTTGGTTTAGGGCTAGTGAACATGATTTCCAGAATATAGTCTGTCTTCAATAGTTTGCTACATAGCATCAAAACAGTTTGTATAGAGGCTTTTCGGCATGCTGAATACAATGATTTGGTTATCTAGATTCCAGCATGCATATTTCATTGGTTTTCAAGATAGCCTGTCTTCAGTTTTTTGATTAAATATTGCGTACAGGTTATCAAGAATTTTTTATATAGATTTTATGTAGGCTGTAGGTTTGGTTATTTAGGGACCAGCACAATTACTTGGTGCGTTATCACTTGTTATCGTTGGGTTTATGGTCGGCTGGGTTTCAGGATTTTCAGTGGGTTCAGGGATCAAAGGGTTTTAGGGAGGTATATACATGAAACACAGCCTGTACAACTGATTAAACAAAATCAAAACTTAAAAGTGAAATCACGCTCGTTCTGTTTCACACTCGCTTGCAATATACTAGTTTTTGATTACGATATATTTTGCTTATATTGTCATATATTACAAAATGTGATGCTTTTCCTAGTATGCTCCCTCAACTATCCATATTTTACCACTATTTTATCATTGCATATATTACGAAATGTGATGCTTTTCCTAGTGTAACAGACGTGACGCTGCTGCATTACTCGCTTCCAAAACGTAATGCCCATACGACACCGGCTATCGTAACCTCGAGGGTGACCTAATAGATTCTAATTGTTTCGTTTCTTTTCGGGTCGGTCCCAAAGAGACTACAGAGCTTAGTAAGCCGCAGGAGCGCGTTACACCATGTGTTCTGATCCTGCCGGACGGGTTGCGCACGTAGCCTAAGCGGTACTAATTTTAAGGTCCCTGGGAAGGTTGGCTCCTTCACCTGCTCACTGGGCAAAGAGACCATACCACTATTCCCTATCATCGTTCCTCCTGGAAGTATGTTGAACATTTGGATTGATTGATTTTCTACTTTCCTGAACGATTAATTTATTTAGCAAGTGGCCCCCTCTACGGTCCGACAAATCTCTAGACGTTCAGAAAAAGTTTGTTTTCTTCGGGTAAATTATCTTTTTCGATCGCGCCAGGTCGTACTCACTTAATAATACCAATATAGGAATCGGGAGTCACGCTGAGGTTTGCTTCTTCTGTATTGTCAAATCTGAACTTGGGTCGTCAATAGGGCTGACGGATTTCAAACCCCTTCAGTACGTATCGCTGCTATGGTCAGTAAAACACATGGACACCGTTGGGTTTTGATTGAGTATTTATTGAAAAGACAAAATCGTATACAGACATGAGTGTATCGTACACAGGATAATACAATCGGTACAGTGCCAATGGAATGGTACGTTACTGGAAAAACTTGAGGGTAACAATCGGGCTTGTCGGAATCATCACCTTTTTCATGTGACAGTCACAGCTGGTTCAAATCACAGCGTGAACTACTAAGCCTTCCTAATGACAGCTGCGCTTACCTTACTCGAAAAATGGGGCGAATAACATACATGTAACACAGGGCGATAATGAATTAGTCATCGAAGCGCCATTCGAGTAACTAATCACTCGGTACTACTATTACTACTAGGTACTCCAGTTAAACAATGGGTTCAGGTAAGCTAAAGGCGGCAAAACAAATGGCAAATTCGGATATACGGGTCAAAGCGTGCGCAATGGGGATGTTAGTGCTTTGATTTTGCTCATCCTCAACCATCAAACAATGGCTATAATAGGCGATACGGCAAAATAACGAATTGGTTAAGATACGACAGGTTATAACAAATCAGCACAGGTTACAATTGAACAGTCGACATGGGTGCAATATAAGTTAACATGGGTGTAAGTTTGTGAGTTTACGATGGTATATACGACTCGTAATTTCGAATGCGACGGCGTAACATTTCCTTCCCTACACGCATACGTATGTAAGAATTATAACAGCGGGTACAACAAATTTTCGCTAATTTAGTGTACAACAAGCCAATCGTGGTTCCACGTTCTTAAAAAATTGCCCTTCAGATATGTTAATAAAGATGCGAATTTTAAGCTTAAATCTATACTCATTTGCAACCTAAATATTTTAGGAAAGTAGACATTTTCCTGTCTACTATTATGAGCCAGAATAGATTAAAAATGGGCGGGGTAAGACCTTTTCTCAGCGGCTTAGCTGTCCCTGTAGGAAAAGATTGGGACCAAACTTTTCTAACACAAAATTTCAACTAAAATTTATAACGTCTTGTGTATATAAAACTTAGCTTATCAACACTAGGAAAATCAATAATTCGATTTGACGACCGAATTTGTCTAAATTTGTGCATCTCAGCGAGGCGTTGGATCGAGCTTGATCCATGGAAAAGGGATCCTTGTTGATTTGGAAACGAAATCGGTGTGCACGAAGGCCCTACGTTGGCGCTCAGTTCGGCGGAACGATACTCTAAATTCTTACCAAAAAGTACTGCTAAACCACAAGTGATAAAGAAAAGAATTCCTAAATACCACACTCGAAAATATTAACTCGGATACTCTACGACCCAACATAAGTCTGCTCAGTGGTATTCGGGTCGTTCGATTTGAAGTCGAAATCGGTGTTCACGAAGGCCCTACGTCCGCGCTCAGTTCGGCGGAACGATACTCTAAATTCTTAACCAAAAAGCACTGCTAAACCACAAGTGATAAAGAAAAGAATTCCTAAATACCAAACTCGAAAATATTAACTCGGATACTCTACGTCCTAACATAAGTCTGCTCAGTGGTATTCGGGTCGTTTACATCATACATTTATCTAGTTCATTAAAGGATTTCAACTGAACTCCTCATATACTTTCGGATGGGTGGAAGGCGTTGCTTCAGCCTTCAATCCTTATTTACCTACGTCGGATTTACCGGTCAGTTTAATTGTAACAAATTCACATATCGAATCTAACTCGGATTATACCCTTAAGTTACTTGGCTTTCTCGGTTCCAATCGAGGTCGTTAGCCCAGTCCATTAAAATGGAGTGGCAAACCTATAAATTTGAATTCTTCAATAATTTGCCAACCTTTCTCTGTGAAATTTTGCACAGGGGCTGGGTTCGACCTAATTTTACATTTTATTAGGACCGGATAAACGGTTCTCACAATAATTGGTCCGTCGGGCCGGGACCTGATATAGCATCTAGTCATATCGCTAACTTTCATATACAAAAATTTTGCCACTGCCATCAAATTTATTAACTCTGGTGAATTTGATATTTCCATCGAGGCAGCAGTATATCGGAGTTTGGCGACCCCGATAGCATTGGTGCTGCACTGATGACTACTGCACAGAGGAAAGAGAGAAACTCAGAAATATAACAAAAAGTGTAAGCTAAACCAAAACCTACTATGGTAAACTAAAACCGAACATATGTGTGAAGGAATCTATGAAATTTGTGTAGACCCTGAGCGGACTTTGCGCTGCTCGAGCACATATTTTTCATAATTTTTGAACGGCTTTGCCGGGCTCGATAGCGCAAATGGAAGGCCTAACGGGCCTCTATTTGTAAAACAAAAATCATCAAAATTCCTGGAGGGAATTTTGAGCTATAAACATTTGAAGTTTTAGGTGGGGACGGACCCCTGTCGGGTCGTCGGGCGAACGAACCCGGTCTCATTTGAAAGTCCTAATACGATTCTATAACTAACAAATTTTGAACGAAACTCCTAGAGGCAATTTCAATTATTTTAAATTTACGTTTACTATGGAGGCAAGCCAGGGTCATCGGGTTTGTAATTCCGACGCGATATTGCTAAATTATAAAGTTGCATTCGGTAGTAGACATTACTACGAAGTTTCAGCTAAATTCCTGGAGTAATTTCAAAAATTGTCAAGTTTTCATTTAGAATGAGCTGTCTCACTCCCTAGACATTAGATTAGCAAATTCGGTTGCAGGTCGATTAAATTCTAGGCTCGATGTAGAAGCGTAGGTTACTACTGAAATCCTAACGAAATCTCAGCAAAATTGCTAGAAGGAACAGCGTGCCAGGTAAATTTTTTCGATCACGAGTATCGATCACGACGTTCAGAGCATGATTTCGACTATATTAATGGACTGTGTGCTAAAGCTAAACCGAAACCTACTACAAAGCTGAATATATATGAAAGAAATCTATGAAATTTGTGTAGACCCTGAACGCCTTTTGCGCTGCTCGGGTCCGCGTTGTTCATAATTTTTTTGAATTCGTTATAAACGTGTGAAGTTTTAGGTGGGGGCGGACCCCTGCCGGGTTCGACCAACCTTAGGGTCTCATTTGAAAGACCAGTACGGCTCTATAACCTAGCAAATTTTAAACAAAATTCCAGGAGGGAATTTCAAAATATAAATTTACGTTTACGGTGGGAGGGCAAGCCCCTTCAGGGTCGTCGGGTTTTTGATTCGGCCACAATATTCAAAGGTTTTATGAATTAAATCAATAGAGGGGATCCTTATAGAGAAGAATTTCAGCCAAGTTCTTCGAGTGATTCCTGAGATGTTAAAAATTTTCACTCAGAGTGAGCTGTCTCACTCGCAAAACATTAGATTAACAAATTCGTTTGCGGGTCGATTAAATTCTAGGCTCGATTTAGAAGCGTATTTTGCTACTAACATCCTAATAAAATCTCAGCAAAATTGCTGGAATGAACAGTGTGCCAGGTAAATTTTTTCGATCACGACGTTCAGCATGACTTCCACTATATTAATGGACTCTTAAAAACGGCTAACAATGTGCTATGGATCTGCTGGACGAACTTGGACGGGCTAGGCTATCATGTAAACTAAAGCACGGACATGGAGTCTTTAAATACGCAATGCTAATATCGATCAACTCGACCTTCGGTCCTGCTTATCGTCAACCTATTTCCAGGCTTAGCGTGTCTAACATCTACAATACTGAGTCACTAAACTAGGCCTCCCTGTCCACACTTGCATACTTGAATCCGATCGGTCGGCGTCCATCCATTCGAACCAAAAGTGATAAAGCCAAAAGAAAGTAAAACTAGTAAGAAAGCCATATTAAGTAAACTAGTAAGCAGCAGAGCCGATCTACAAACCGACCGCACTCTGCGTTGCCGAAGTCAAACTGAAGCTCGCTAGTTTGATCGGTGCCGCTTAAATAGTTTAATTTCCAGCAATTAAATTGATTTATGGGACCATTAAAATTTTATTAAAAATGCTTTGTCAGCACTTTTAGGACGATTTGACCCCAACTTTTAAGCTTAAATGCAAACTTTATCAGCACAAATTTATATAAGTTTCGGACCAATTTTGTATCAAATTTCTATATATTTAAAATGATTTATAGCCCTTTTATATAAAACTTTGATAAATTTCGTATAAACTTCATATAAATTCATTTTTTGATTAATAAATATAACAATATGGATTCTCCATGGAATCCATAGCTCGATCTTTAGTTTATTCTTGACCCTAAAGTGACCGTTATTTTACAGGTAAGTAACTTCCTATACTTTCCTTAGGGTTTGTAGTGCTTTATAATTCAAAATTTTGAATTTTCAAATTTATATAAAGTTTACCAACTTTATATTAACTTAATATCAAATTTATGTTAAGCTTGGAAGGTCAAGCTTATTTACTTAAAAGTTTAATATTCGGCGGTCCGAGCAGTATTAAGCTAACTTTACTACTAACTTTTACATTAATTTTCACTGATAAAAGTTGTATCAATATTAAAGTTTCGACTTTATATAAAGTTTATACAAACCTCAAGTCCAAATTTGTTAGCTTAATAAACACAACAAGACGAATTAACCCCTTGTTGATAGAAATAAATAAAGACAAACCCTGGGCATCCACATCCAGCGATATAAGGTTTATATAAAACTTTTAGCTCAATATAAAACTTTGTATTTATTTCGTATAAACTTATACATCAACATATATACTTATGTAACTGTCAAAGAAAGAGACGCGGCTTAAGTAAACAAACGAGGGGCAAAGAAGCAAAAAGAGGGTGCCATTCTTTCAGTGGTTTTCAAAGTGCCAAACGAGGCTCGGACTCGGGCTCGGTGCGTCGATCCGAGCATTTTGATATGTAACATTTCCATTTTTGGACGACAAAGGGGGAAGGTGGGCTCTCGGGCGAGCCCATCGACAATTTTATAAATTATTAAAGTGTTTTACGCGGGTTCGGGTTGTCTTTTTGGGAGTTGACGGGCACATATTTGTGTCGGATTTGTCAAGGGGAATCTGATGATGGGTTACACGCCTATCGGGGCATAATTTCTGCGATTTTCACGGAAAATGGTACCCAAAAGAGGGCACGGCGGGTACTGGAAATACATATAGTTGCATAGCGAGACTATCGGGCCTAGCGATGCTTGATTTACGATGTATATACATAGTGCAGGGAATAACCGGAACCGAAATTTACCGGAACCGGAACCAGCAACCGGAACCGTCCATTTAAACCGGATCCGGAACCGGAACCGGAACTTGGTCTTCGAAATTTATATATAGTAAAACAGATGATGGAAGAAATGAAGGTATAGTGGATTTAAAACGCATTAAAAAGTAACTTTTACATTAAACTTAATGTATTGCGATGGTATTATTGCCTTTCTGAAACTTTAAAGAGACTGAGGAAGCTAATAATGTTTATTTATCGATCAAATATATCGGTTTTTGGACATTCAGAGCAAAAAATGTCTTCCACTAATAGGGTTCCACCGAAATTTCGGTTTCGGTAAAAACTCCAGTTTCGGTTTCGGTGGTTTGATTTTCGACCGAAACCGAAATTTTTGAAGTGAATAACTAGAGCCGCCATAAATTATTTTGTTTGTATCTTTTCCAGTTTTTAGATATTAAATCATTCTAAAACTATGTCAAACGCAGTTCAACAAATCGTATTCAGCCGATGAATTTATGAAAGGCAAGCCTAATTTTAGAACTTGGCCAGTAGCTATTCGAACTTTTGCTTACAACAGCCATCTGCATAAGTTAGTATAGCACGTTGTACTTATACAACACAAAGGTATCCGCATGTCAAAAAGGTGGTTTTTGATTCAAGCGTAGTATCCGCACGAAACGGATTGTTGTCATACAGAACGCGGAACTCTTTTGATTCTGGACTGGACGAATGGTCCCAAACATTAATTTTCTTTAATGTTAAAAAAATTGAGTAACAGGTGACTGATCATTGTTTGGGAACCGCAACTAAATATGCTGCAGGTGAATTTCGGTTTCGGTAAAATTGGCAGTTTCGGTTCGGTTTCGGCCATTTCGTCGGTTTCGGTCGATCCCTATCCACTATACACCATTGCATATACTGCGTCAAATCGAATGTGCTTACAAAGCTTGGAGCGTAGAAGACACACTTTCGCTCTGTCTCCAGTCGCCTCCCTTTACTACACATACGTTTGTTGCATGTTCTTCTGTAGGAAACTTAAAATTATTGGTTTATATGATTCTAAGAGAAAATAATAGATAGACGGTAATTTTCTGATCAGTGGTCAGAGACACTGTTTAGACAGGCGTTGGACAAACAGTGCCCGTCAGTTAGATCATAATGATGATAACTTTCTAATCAGAAGCTATAAATGAGACACACTGTGATGCTGCTCGCACAGTTTCAATAAATACAGTTCACTGCCAAGAAAGCAATTTTTAGCTGCGTTGCAGATAACGTTAGTTTACTTCAATTTAGACTGATTTACCAAATTTACAAGCGCACTGGCCGGTGCTTGACGCAATTTATGTTAGCCAAGCATACCCTAAGTACTTCTGCGTAAGCCATACTCTGTTACCGAGTTGCACCGGTTTAAGTCAAACGTATCCCACAGACTTCTGGATGTGTAAAATAGCTGCTACAAGCATCGACCTGGCCTTGATTTAACAAACTCCTGCAGGTTATTATGAAAAATTCCTGCTCAAATTATGTGCCCTACTTACGTTTCACACGGCAAATTGGTTAGTTAATCTTTTCTTTTGCTTGGTTGTATTGGAGCTTGATCATTGTATAAGATATATTACATATGTTTGGATTACAGGATGAAGCAAAAACGTAGAAAATTTCAAACAAAATTTTTAAACCGGAATTCCGGTTCCGGTATGTGTTTTGCCCTTTGCCGGAACCGGAACACGATTTTCGCCGGAACCGGAACCGGATTTCGGTTACTCCTTGACATAGTGATAATCAAATCTGTTCCAATTACGTATATATATATATATATATATATATACGGGGGCGGGGGAAATGGCTTCTCGTTCCTGCAGGTATAGTCGTTGGGTTGCAATTTCGGAAGCACCAGTAACTCAGATTCGTAATTGTTGTCTATTAGCCTATGACCAGGATTAATCTATCTCGTAACGATCCAGCATGGATCTGTTACACTAGTATGCTTCCTCAACTATCCGTATTTTACCAGTATTTTAATGATTTCGTGCCCCAAGAATGATCTTTGATTTTATCTTTGCTCCACGATGGATTGATTCATTCGAGTTTATATATGACCGGTGTAGATTTTTGGAATGTTACTGTATCCCATGGGTTTTTGAGGTTGCTGAATAAGATAGGTTAATTCATTTGAGCGCGTCTATAATCGATGAAGATATTCTTGGAATGGTGTTATATCTCATGGACCCCTTGAGGCATGAATGATTTAGTGATTTTCAACTTAATGTTATAACATTTGTGAACTATGTGGTATTAAAGGTTTTCGAGGATGGTGAAAACGAAGAGATTTATGCGAGTGTATCTGTGACCGATGTAGAGTTTTTGGAATGGTACTGCATCAAATGGACCCCAATGAGTGAGGCATGATACACGTGATTTTCAACTTAAGGTTATAAAATATTGAATTTGTAGTTATAACGGTTTTCGACGTTGCTGAAAACGAGGAAGAGATTTATTGGAATATATCTGTGACCGATGTAGATTTTGGGATGTTACTGTATCCAATAGGACTCACCCGAGCCATTCATGATTCTGTGAGTTCCAACCTAATGTTATAATTTGCTGCATTAGTGATTATTAAGTTTTCGAGGATGCTGAAAACGATGAGATTATTCATTTGAATGTGTCTATGACGAATATACCCTTTTCCGTACATGCTCTGAGACATCACTTTCTGATCACAGCTTGAGTTTATGGTTTCACTGTAATGTAATTTGTTAAATCTAGCAATATAAAAAAATTTCGAGGCTGGCAAGATGATGAATTGATCTGCTCATACGCATCTGTGCTATAAACGTCGCCCACTCGTAGTGATACCGCTCGTTGCGCAATTGTTGGTTGACCCACCTTCTAGTTAGTTGTTGGATGGTGCGGTAATCTAGCGAAATCCGGGAGCGGTTCGACAACCTGGATAAAATACTTCTAAAGCCAAATTTGCAAATCAGCCTATCTCTGCGTGGGTCTATCCTCTCTGTTCTAACATCGGCGTCTGTGAGAATTTATTGAAACAACGGAATGGACACGGGCAGTGTTTTTGCTTTCACCAGATTGTTTGGTAATATTCAACAGTGTTTTTGTCGCTACACATTTCGTTACTTTAACCCGTTCGATATTTTACATGGCCCATAATCTGAGACCGGTATGTCGAATTTGGATCCCTTTGATTGCTTACCGCATAGAATATGCAAGATTTTATCCATCGTTTAAACGCCGAAATTTATTGAATCTGGGAGTATTAAGGTTTTTGGGTTACTGAAAAAGTAAAAGTTGGTGGAACTAAACTTAAATTTTTTAGTCTGTCGCTAAATTACGTATTATCTAATCTCGTTTGTTACCTGCAGAGCAGGGAATAACCGGAACCGGAACCAGCAACCGGAACCGTCCATTTAAACCGGAAGCGGAACCTGGTCTTCGAAATTTATATATAGTAAAACGCATGATGGAAGAAATGAAGGTATAGTGGATTTAAAATGCATTAAAAATTAGTTTTACATTAAACTTAATGTATTGCGATGGTATTATTGCCTTTCTGAAACTTTAAAGAGACTGAGGAAGCTAATAATGTTTATTTATCGATGAAATATGTTGGTTTTTGGACATTCAGAGCAAAAAATGACTTCCACTATACACCATTGCGTATACTGCGTCAAATCGAATGTGCTTACAAAGCTTGGAGCGTAGAAAACACACTTTCGCTCTGTCTCCAGTCGCCTCCCTTTACTACACATACGTTTGTTGCATGTTCTTCTGTAGGAAACTTAAAATTATTGGTTTATATGATTCTAAGAGAAAATAATAGATAGAAGGTAATTTTCTGATCAATGGTCAGAGACACTGTTTAGGCTAGCGTTGGACAAACAGTGTCCGTCAGTTAGATCATAATGATCATAACTTTCTAATCAGAACACTGTAAATGAGACACACTGTGATGCTGTTCGCACAGTTTCAATAAATACAGTTCATTGCCAAGAAAGCAGTTTGTAGCTGCGTTGCAGATAACGTTAGTTTACTTCAATTTAGACTGATTTACCAAGTTTACAAGCGCACTGGCGGGTGCTTGGTGCAATTTATGTTAGCCATGCATACCCTAAGTACTTCTGCGTAAGCAATACTCTGTTACCGAGTTGGAACGGTTTAATTCAAACGTATCCCACAGACTTCTGGATGTGTAAAATAGCTGCTGCAAGCATCAACCTGGCTTTGATGTAATGGTTTGATGGATCCTGCAAGTTATTATGAAACATTCCTGCTCAAACTATGTGCCCTACTTACGTTTCACACGGCAAATTGGTTAGTTAATCTTTTCTTTTGCTTGGTTGTATTGGAGCTTGATTATTGTATAATATATTACATATGTTTGGATTACAGGATGAAGCAAAAAACGTGGAAAATTTCAAACAAAATTTTTAAACCGGAATTCCGGTTCCGGTATGGTTTTTGCTCTTTGCCGGAACCGGAACACGATTTTCGCCGGAACCGGAATTCCGGTTACTCCCTGCTGCAGAGGCTCTAGAAATTTTGAGAAAAGCCTGGAGAGCAACTTTTTGGTTTGAGCGGGCACCCTGTGTATATCGATTATTTGCTTCCACAAAAACTTTGCAGCTCTTTTGATTGAGATAGCGGGTTGCCTTTGGCGTTTTCAAAAAAAAATTTTTTATAGCAAAAGGCAACTAGAGGCAGACGTCGGCGGCCGGCCACGAATAGCAAGCGTCGGCGATTATTGGAGGTAAGTGGTCATTTTATTGCCCATTCGTTTGTGTATCTTAAAATTTCCAATGTCATCGTTACAGCGAGCAGTAGTATGCGCAACTAAACTTAGGACGACACTGTCGACCATTCTATTTTGACTTTTGTAAAAAAATTGAGTTAAAAGATAGCTTTTGTTAGCGAACAAAATTATTTAGGATTTGAATTTTCAAGGATGCTTTTCGCGAAAAATAAATAATTGGTCCGTTTCGTTTATGACGCCGTGGTTACATTAAACTTGTTCGTGAACATAGTCGAATCCTATTTTTAAGCTATAAAATGTTACTGAACTGGAATTGCCTGATCGCAAATCTCTGAGTGGAAGATAGCAAAGAACGGAACCGAATTTCCTTTTTATTCGTAACAATGGATGTGAATTCATCATCGAGTATCGCAAAATGGATGGTTAGCAGGTTCACCGTTTGGTCACGCATTATAGTTTCATGATAAGATCGTGAATTTAAGACTTGAAATATTTATAGATATGTATATATATGAAACAATGTTTTTGGGTCCACAGGTGGGTCTGGACCCAAATATTTTTGCTGAACCCAGGGCAGTTTCGGCTTCGGAGACATAGGGTCTGCTAATAAATTCCATTACAAAACAGGCTTTCAGCTGTAAATAGTTGCTTGCTGTTAGTTTCACGGATGGCCCTCACCGTTCATCCTGGCGTGGGACAGGCGGAGAATAATTTATATATTTCTGATTATGCAATAATGTCAAATTGAGTGTCATAATTACGTTTCTTTATTGTGTAAAATTTCGTGCAATTCTCGAGCCAAAAATTGTAAGTCTGGACCCCAAAAAAATTTGCTGGACCTAAGCTGGACCCAGGGTCTATTTTGAAAAAACCCTGATCCGAAATTAAATACTTGACTTGTTCGTTTGAACTAGAAGTGGCTGGTGGAAGCACCCGATGAACGTCACGAAGGTTCGCCATTGCGCCCCATTTAGTGGTGGGTGATAAAATGTTTACAGTTGCGTTTCAAATTCGTACAAGGTTTCCATAGACATTCGGAATTAAAGACACTGCTTGATGTGCAGCTGCTACTGTCGTTCACCTTGACTGCTTAAAGTAACTATATGATTTGTGCTGTGTAAATAAAGCGGACGGAGCGAAACTACGTAACCTAAGGATGATATGTACCTGAAGTTGGTTTACACTGAACTTTATTGATGGCTAACCAGGAATTATTCTTATTTCATCGATGATATTCCTACGTCACGTTATCATGTAAAATCGTATACAGCATAGATGACCAAGGTTAATTTGTTCGGGGGAAGATAATGCCGGGGAGTGCGGCATGGTGTAGCCATTTTTCTAAAATTTTTCGTCAAATTTGCTCGTAATTGCTAAAGTTATCTTCCCGCTTTTGGCTGGGGGAGGGTAGAGTGATGTTATTATGTCTTACGGGGTCCAGTGCTTATGAGGGCAACCCACCTGTGGACACTTGTGATGTGCGCAATATACAATATTTCTTAATAGTGTTTTTTCAGTCTCTTGATAGCAACCTTGTGCCAGACTTCGAACTGCCACCTTTGGAGTACTTCCTTAAAGATAAACCAGTATCGTCACCGCCAGATGATAAAAACGTTTTAGACGATCAATATTTCGAATCAGGATTTGGATCTGGGTCTTCTGGTAATTTTTCAACCTTTGTTGTAATTTAATCATAAAGCTTAAACATAGGGCATATTATTAAAAGCCGTTTTTGCATATGACGGTGTTTTTTGCAATATGCGGTTCTTTTTTAGTTTTTTGGAGAATGATTAAACCACATCGAGCTGAACTCTATCGAAAAGGTCGGACTTTAGCATTTTCCATATTTGGATTCTTTGGTGGTTTACAGATTTTTCGTCCTATTAATTTTTGCATTGTCTTCTGAACTCCACTTTAATGTTGCAGTTTGTAATATAACCTAGGATATTAAATAAGGAAAACCTGCAGTGTCATAGTGATGAATGTGCTCATGGCATCCAGCTCAACATGTTCTATCGTGCGCTTCGACTACTTGTTGGTCATTTTTATCGATTTCTGGATGTACAATATAACATACCTTGCAGAGAGTGGAGAGACTTCAAAATCTGCTGCGAGAAATATTCCAGTTTGACAAAGAACTAACAACTTGGTTAATTTTGAAAATGGAACCATTTATTGTTGCATGTTGTGCTGAAAATTTGTAAATTCAAATAGCCATGTCATATTCTATAAACTTTCATATTTTTTTGAAATTTGGTTTTTATTTAGCCACGGTTGTTTGTACTAAACTTGTAGGTTGTCGGCCTATCTTTTTCGTTTTAGCCAATCTGTCTTTGGTGGTCATGCTGGGGTCTGGTGGGTTTTGGCACCATCATGGAGAAACCCAAGACACACAAAATATCCTCAATTTTCCACTATATTCTCAATGAAATTATGCTAACTATAGCTCGCCAGCAGGTAGTTACCGTAATTCCGGTTCCGGCGCAAAATCGCGGTTGCGGTCCCTGCAAAGGGCAAAAACCATACCGGAGTCGGAATTCCTGTTTAAGAATTTTGTTTGAAGTTTTCCACATTTTTGCTTCATCTGTGATCCAAACATATGTAATATATATTTTACAATGATCAAGCTCCAATACAACCAAGCAAAAGAAAAGATTAAATAAGCAATTTGCTGTGTGAAACATAAGTAGGGCACATAATTTCAGTAGGAATTTTTCATAATAACTTGCAGAAGTTTGTTAACAAATCAAAGCCAGGTCGATGCTTATAGCAGCTATTTTACACATTCAGAAGTTCGGATTGAACCGGTTCAACTCGGTAGCAGAGTATAGCTTACGTAGGAGTACTAAGCGTATGCTTGGCTAGCATAAATTGCGTCAAGCACCAGCCAGTGTGCTTGGAAACTTGGTAAATAAAATTGAAGTAGAAGCACTGGTATAAATTGAAGTAAACTAACGTTATCCGCAACGCAGCGAGAAATACTGCTTTCTTGGCAGTGAACTGTATTTATTGAAACTGTGCGAGCAGCAACACAATTTGTCTCTTTTTCTGGTTAGAAAGTTATCATCATTATCATCTAACTGCCGGGCACTGTTTGTCCAACGCTAGCCTTAACAGTGCCTCTGACCACTGATCAGAAAATTACCTTCTATCATATTTTCTCTAGAATCATATAAACCAATAATTTCAACTTTTACACAGAAGAACATGTGACAAACGTGTGTGGTAAAGGGGGCGACTGGAGACAGAGCGAAAGTGTGTATTCTACGCTCCAAGCTTTGTAAGCACATTCAATTTGACGCAGTGGTGTATAGTGGAAGGCACTTTGCTCTGGGTGTTCAAAAACCGACATATTGATCGATAAATAAAAATTATTAGCTTCCTCAGTCTCTTTAAAGTTTCAGAAAGGCAATAATGCCATCGCAATACATTAGTTTAATGAAAAAGTTATTTTAAATCCACTATACCTTCATTTCTTCCTTCATCTGTTTTACTACATATAAATTTTGAAGACCAGGTTCCGGATCCGATTTAAATGGACGGTTCCGGTTACTCCCTGCTCGCCAACTATAAATTAAATACTGTGGTATAACATAAGCATAAGTATACCAACACTGTGGTTACTGCTGATGCGAAGCGGCTGTGGTCCGATTGTGGCTCATTAAAACATTTTTTCTTGCGAAACGTGAATTCACATCTTCAGATCTAATTGGATTTTGGAGATCTCTGTCTTCCTGCTTATTACTAACTCATCACGTATCAGTGCCTGCGAATGCAATTACTGTTCATTTTACGCATGATTTCCTCCCAATCTAATCGAGTAGCCCTCTTGGCACGAGAATTGTTGTCAGACATGTATGCATCGGTACAGTAAAATTGTTATGCGACAGTAACTTTTGGAGTGTCAAGGTTTCGAGACACTTTGTTACCTATGTTTGTCGTTAGTATCCCGTTTGTGTCATATTATCTCCAGTTTAGCTCCTAATTATAGTTGTATAAATTTCTGGACAAAATTTTCCTGCCTGTTTTAGCTGATTATATGTTTGGCTGCGTTTAGACACTGCTACTGAGCTAGCAAAGTCGACGGAAGAACCGAAAGCTGAACAAGTAGTAGACTTATCCAACCACGCAAGGTTGGACGAACAACCACAAAACACTGAACAAGCAGTAGATTTACCTAACAATGCTGCCTCAGATGGACAACAGCAACAGCCTGTTTTTTCAATATTCAATCGGAGGAGGGGTAGACGCTCTGTTGGTTCTGTTGTTGACAACAAAAAGGAAACGTCTTCTCAATTTGTGACGTCTCGTCGGCGTAGCGACAGAAGAAACTCAATGCTTTCGATTGATAACGATCGTGGCAGCGCGTGCTCGAAAAATTATATCCAACAGCTTCGCGGGGAGCGAAGAAAATTGCAGAAGCAAAACAGTGTCAAGAACGATAATATCACTTTGTTGAACATTCTAGAAGAAACCGGAGGTGATGTTGGCAGCGAAAATCATTGTGGTGACGAAATTCCTATAGTGGAAAGTTTGACTGTGAGTAATGATGGTTGTGTTTAGAGTGATACGTTAAGTAATTTTAAGTAGTTAAAGTTACTAAATTGAATATCTTAATTTAATAATAACTGTTTTTGAAGAATTTATTTTAATTAATTTTCTTGCTGAAATGAGTGGTTTACATCTTATGGTAATCATTGTTTCGCTTAGTTAATGCTCTTTGTATAGAGCAAGTTACAATTTGTATATTTGAATTCTAAGTGTAGTGAGTGTAATGAGCGTAGCGAAGAATTTATACTCACCAGGATGGTAAATTTCCACGTTCATTTCTGAATTTTTCAGATCGTAGTGTAACGTAGTGGAGATTGTGAGTTGCAGGGGTGAAAGCTTTGAAATTTCGTCTGCGTATGTGTGATCGTTCATAACTCAGAAAAGACTTAACCGATTTTCATGATCTTGGGCTCATTCGAACCGGCATATTCGATGGATTTACCGTGTGCATCCTCGAGCGTTTTTAAATTTGAGGTCTGGTTCCGGGATCAGAGGTCAAAATGATGGATTTTACCCCCATGTTAGTACCCATCACGGAAGGAAGGATATTATTCTTATCTTAACTTTCGAATTTCTTCTATAGTTAGTTTTGTTTCATTGTAAAATGATAAATACCGATGCCTTTTTGTTTTTCGATTAAGGCTCCGATTCTGTATTTATGGGCCGGAATTGCGGTTTCGGCGAAAATCGTGAAAAAGACCATACCGGAATCATAATTCTGGCTTGAATTTTTTTAATTTTCTACATTTTAACTATCTGTGGCCCAAATATCTGTAATATATATACCATCATCAAGCTCCAATCCAACCAAACAAAAGAAAAGATTAACTCAGTTAATTGTCGGGTGAAACATAAGTACTACACATAATTTCGGTAGGAATGTTATTACTTTAACCCTACAGGAGTTCGTTAACAAAACAAAGCCACCTCGATGCTTGTACCAGCTATTTTACACATTCAGAAGTCTGCGGGCTATGTTAGAATTAAACCGATCCAAATGGTAACATACTATGGATTATGTAGAAGTACTTAGCTGTAAGGTTGGCTTAGCTGTAACATAAATTGCGTGTCAAGCACCAGTTAGGTGGTTGTGAACTTTGTAAATCAGTCTACATTGAAGTAAACTAACATAATCTGCAGCGCAGTCAGACACTGTTCTTAGCAACGATCTGTATTTATTGAAACTGTGCAAGAATTAGAACAGTTTGTCTCATTTATAGCACTCTGATCAGAAAGTTATCATCTATTTGACGGGTACTGGTGGCCCAAAACTAGCATAAACAATATCTACGACCGCTGATTAGAAAATTATAGTATACCTTTCTTTCTTTTCTTTTAGAACTATATAAACCAATCATTTCAACTTACCTACAGAATAACATGTGACAATATGTATACGTGTAATAAAGGAAGACGATTGGAGACAGAGCGAAAGTGTTTACGCAAGGCACTTTTTTTGCTCTGGGTGCCTAAAAGCCGACCTGATCCATGAATAAACATTATTAGCTTCCTCAGTTTTTAAAGTTCCAGAGAGCAATAATACCATCGCAATACATTAACTTTAATGTAAAAGTTATTTTTAATACATTTTAAATGTACTGTACCTTCATTTCTTCTTTCATCTGTTTTACCCTATATACAAGTTTCCAAGACAAAATTCCGGATCCGGATTAAATGGACGGTTCCGGTTATTCCACGGCTTTGAGGTATGGTACTTCGACTTTAATTTCGAACATTTGTTATGACGCGCTGGGCGGCTGAAAAGTCTTGTTTTAGGGTTTCCATGTATGGGAAATTCGTTGCCGGTGTTAATTTTGCTCTGCGACCCATGTTTCCATGGGTATGGGTGTGCGGTGCCCCATAGTTTGGGGTCAGAGGTCAAAATGGGGATTTTTTTTATCCCATTTTAGTACCATTCACGGAAGCAGATTTATTTTTTCTTTTTTCTCTTGTTGGTTTTATTTCTTTAGTGATATGATAAATGCCGATGCCTCTTTTTTTGTTTTTCGATTAAGGCTCCGGTTCTGACGTTACGGTGTTTGAGCAGGGAATAACCGGAACCAACAACCGGGGAACCGTCCATTTAAACCGGAACCTAGTCTTCGAAACTTAAATATAGTAAAACGAAGGAAGAACTGAAGGTACATTGGATTTAAAATGTATTAAAAAAACTTTTATATTAAACTTAATGTGTTGCTATGGCATTATGGCCTCTCTGGAACTTTGAAGAGACTGAGGAAGCAAATAATGTTTATTTGTCGATCAGTATGTTGGTTTTTTGACCCCCAGAGCAAGAAATGTCTTCAACTATACAGCCTTTCGTAAATTACGTCAAACTGAATGTGCTTGTAACTAAACATGCTTGTATGGAGCGTAGACTAAACACTCGCTCTGTCTCTAATCGCCCCACTTACTACTCATACGTTTGTTACTTGTTATTCTGTAGGCAACTTGAAGTTTTTTTTTATATATTTTCTTCTAAATGAAAATATAGGAAGATAAACTATAATTTTCTGATCAGTGGACAGAGGCATTATTTAGGCTACCGTTGGACAACCGTTGCCTGTCAGCTAGATGATACTGATAATTTTCTGATCAAAATGCTATAAATAAGGAAAACTGTAGTACTGCTCGCACAGTTTCAAAAAAAATACTATTCATTGCCAGGGGGTAACCGGGATTCCGATTCCGGCGAAAATCGCGTTCCGGCAAAGGGTAAAAACCATACCGGAACTGCAATTCCGGTTTAAAATTTTGTTTGAAATTTTCCACATTTCTGCATCATCTCTGTTCCAAACATATGTAATATATATTGTACAATGATCAAGCTCCAATACAACCAAGCAAAAGAAAAGATTAACTAAGCAATTTGCCGTGTGAAACGTAAGTAGGGCACATAATTTCAGTAGGAATTTTTCATAATAACCTGTAGGAGTTTGTTAACAAATCAAAGCCAGGTCGATGCTTGTAGCAGCTATTTTGCACATTCAGAAGTCTCCGGGTTACGTTCGAATTAAACCGATCCAACTGAGTAACAGAGTATGGCTTACGTAGAAGTACTTAGCATATGCTTGGTTAACGTAATTTTGAGTTATAAACGTTTGAAGTTTTAGGTGGGGGCGGACCCCTGTCGGGTCACCGGGCGAACGAAACCGGCCGGATTCGACCGACCTTAGCGCCTCATATGAAAGACCAATACGAATCTAAATTTTAAACGAGATTCCTGGAGGGAATTTCAAAACATAAATTTACGGTGAGCGGGCAAGCTCCTTCAGGGTCGTCGGCTTTTTGATTCGGACGCAATATTCAAAGGTTTTATGAATTAAATCAATAGTTGGGATCGTTATAGAGATCTGGGTAAAATTTCAGCCAAGTTCTTGGAGTAATTCTTGAGATATGTGAAAACTTTTCACTCAGAGACAGGATCTGCGGGACGAACTAGGACGGGCTAAGCTATCATGTAAACTAAAGCACAGGCAGGGAGTCTTTAAATACGCAATGCTAATACCGATCAACTCGACCTTCGGTCCTAGTTATCGTCAGCCTATTTTCAGGCTTAGCTTGTCTAACGTCTACAATACTGAGTCACTAAACTAGGCATCCATGTCCACACTTACATACTTGAATCCGATCGGTCCTCGTCCATCCATTCGAACCAAAAGCGATAAAGCCAAAAGAAATTAAAACTAGTAAGAAAGCCATATTAAGTAAACTAGTAAGCAGCAGAGCCGATCTGCAAACTGACCGCACTCTGTGCAATCCATAGTGCGTCCTTTAGTTTATTTCGATCCCAGATGCGACCGTTATTTTACATGTAAATAACCGCCTATACTGTATATTACTTTATAATTCAAAATTTTGAATTTTCAAGTTTGTTTTATATAGTAAGCTTGCCAAGTTTATATTAACTTAATATTAAATTTTTATTAAGCTTGAGAGGTCAAACTTATTTACTTAAAGGCTTAAAACTTAGTGGTCCCAGGCGAATTAAGCTGCATCTTTGATATAAAACTTTATAGATTTATATTTACTTTATATCAACTTCTACTGATAAGAGCGTCAATACTATCAAACCTTCACTTTATAAAAGTTTATATAAAAGTCGATTTTTTGCTTAAATATATATATATAATTTAACCCGCCGTTTAAAGAAAAAATAAAAAATACGCTGGGCATCCACATTCAGCGGTCAAATCAAGTTTAAAATTTATATAAAACCACTATTAAATTTATATAAGTATTTGTTTATTTCATATAAGCTAACATATATGCTTACATACTTGGGATCGCGTTTCAAAGAAAGAGACGCGGCTTAAGTAAACAAACAAGGGGCAAAGCAGTAAAAAGAGGGTCTCATTCCCTCAACGATGGCCACAGTGCCAAACGAGGCTCAGATTCGAGCTCGGTTTATCGAGCTGAGAATTTTGATATGCAACAGGTTTATTTTTGAACGACAAAAAGAGGAGTGGGCTCTCAGGCGAGCCCATTTTAAATTTCTTAAATAACTAAATTGTTTTATGCGGCTTCCGCGGTTTCGGATTGTTGTTTTTTGGGGTGAGAGATATATATTTGTGTCGGATTCAGTGAGAGGAATCCATTGATGGGTTACACGCCTATCGGGGCATAATTTCTTCGATTTTCCAGGGCAAGGGTACCCAAACGTGAGCGCAGCGGGTCCGTTCCTAGCTCAAATGAGAGCCAACGATGTCATCTATATATACTGGTGTCGATTATTATCGTTATGGGCCGGGGCCGCAACCCGCAATTCCAAGTATTCAGAATCGACGATTTTTTTAGTTTTGTCAGCTAACTTAGACAGCAAAAATGAACATTGGTAGCTGATAATAGCTTTTTATTTACAATTTAGCAGTGTATTTCTTAAGTTTCAACACTGGTAAATTTTATATCGGCCAGTTTTACTTATAGATTTTAGAAATTTTGCCAGTTTGCTGTTCGCTATAGGACGAACAGCCACAACCTTTTTGTGGGCCTCGCTTGTTAGGACGGTCGTGACTGGCTTCCGTCGTGACCACTCTTTTGTACCAGAATCGAGGCGAATTTCGCAGTCCTACCACGCGGGGTGGGGCTTTTTCTATGCATATCGTGCCTTCAAGTAGTCGTACCGTTTTACTTATTCCCGGGTCGGGTGTGGCAAGAGCTCGTCAAACCCGAACATTTCTACCTAAAACCCGAGCGTTTCTACCTATAAGAATACTGATTTATGTGCGCAACATAAACATCGACCTAATCAATAATGGGTTACTCACGGACATATACACCTCAACAATCATGAATATCAAAGGTGCAACAAGATACAGCGGTTAGAACAACAAAAGTACAAGGTAATTACATACAGATATGTGCCTTTATGGCCATTATCAACGGAAAGAACACAAAGAAATCAGTATAAATATTGTACGATGATTATATATACGGCTACAGCAATACACATACGATTAAGGGTGCAAATCGGATATACGGAATCAGTACAATCAAGTTACCAATTCAAAGATGTATGTGCATGAACGACGGTATAAATAGGTACATTGCGATTAATGTGGCAAATCAAACAGTATGGTACGAATAATAATAATATACAAATCAAATACTCCAATGGGTGCCTTTATGGCGAAACGAACGGTATGGTACGACAAAGAACAATAGTAATACAACAATTATCCGTTCTTGAAATAGTAACAATACCCATTTTGATCACTACGAATGTCGGCGGTGCATACCGAAGTGTTAAGAATACACGTTTAAAGCAATGGCCGATATTCGGCTTGTTTTGTAAGTCGATACTCAGTATAGCTGTACATGTCTCATAAATTACATATTCAACCCTCAGAATACACCACCTTGGCTTTGTGACCGTCTATTGCTTAAAATCTTGTTTATGTTATCGTACGCCATGGCTGCAATTTCCAGGTTATTGCAATGTAGGACAAGAATATCTTATATATTTCCAGACTGATCTGCCACAAACACAGTCTGCTACTGCCGATTACCCGCGATTGCCAGAATGTGTTGATGTGGCACCATTTGAATACTGTGCCGGTATTGTCCAATCGTGCTCAGAACGTTATAACATGCTCGGCGAATACAACAAATCGGAGAAAGTTAACTTTCCAGCTTACAGATCTGGTGAAGACCAAAGTAGTATGCCTAGTGTTCCGCAGGGAAGCTTGATGGAGTTCTTGGAAATGAATGACAGGAGCAATGGCGTGGAGTTAGAACCGAGTGAGATCAACGGTGATCATTGTAAAGATCAGGTAAGGTCCTGGAAGTATTACGTTCGGATTTTTTGTGAAAATGCTTTTTGTGCGACAGTGTAATTCATAACTCATAGTTGGGTGGATTGGTTTGCATAAATATTTTTGGTGGATAGCACATTGTGATGACGGTGTCCTTTTTAATTGACCGCTAAGCAGGCTCCATCGGCATCATTTTAGTGTAAATTGGTTTTAGGCAAAAAGATTCGTTTTTAAGGGCCACGTTACTAAATATGGCATGCCGGTATCGGTGTCTCGCAGTCATGTTTCATGATACATGCTTCCAAGAGATCACTTTTCGGATCCAGCAAATTTTGCTGAACGTCATTTTTTGGAACCGTTCTCTGCGCGGCTGTGATCCATACGGTTCGTCGGGCATTTTTTAAATTTCAGCATGTTATTACATGTTTTTGTCTTACTAGGAAAATATAAATATATGTGGCCTCGGGGCAACCCTTTACCTAAACGCTAAACCCGCCAACCCCGTCTTCCGGGTCAAAATCGGCTCCAAAGGTGACATTTTTAATTAGGCCATTCGGATATCTTTCTTCCGCGGCCGATGTATCGAGATGGTGTCTTCCTAGCTAAAGGAAGAATACATAATCCTCTCATCAAGAGCTTCAGCTTTGATGTGTCTTTTTGTCAATAATGATCTTTCTTCAAATTAGTGATATATTAATTTCGAAATTTTTTGGCTTTTTGTGCTTTAAAACAAGAGATGAAGAGTTCTTTGCCTATGGCTATATGACTAAAATAACCGTAGCATTATCGTTGAGGTATTGCCGATGAATAATTGCAATCATGGGACTTTAAGCGGGCTTAGGAACCGGAGTTTGGAAGGAAATAGTATGCACACTCGCTCTATGTCCACTTGGTTTGCGAGTTATGTTGTTGATATTGATTGGGTCGCGCTAACACTGCCATTCGGAGTGGTGCACAGCGGAGACTATTGGTGGTTAGTGGAAGGCGATAGCCGAAGGCCACGACGGTATCGGCTGACAGGACGGAAACGGAAAGATTATTCCAGATAGATGGAACAAAATAGTCGTAGCCGTTGGAAGCTTGCCTTGGAACGACCGTTTCACGAACGTTAAACAGCCGCTCACGGTCGCACAGATTAAGCATTTCTGCCAGGTGCTGCGGCACGTTACCACAAAGGCACTTGAAAGTGATTACCGCTACCTTGAAGATGGCAACCAGTGTAAATTTCGAAGCACTGGCATGATATGATCAAACCGGCTAGTTAAAGTCTCAATTCGAGCGGCAGAAAACAGCGCTCGAGAGAGTGGTTTGATGATATTGTCCGGCAGACAGATGTCAGCAAAGTGAGTTGCAGTAGTTTAGGCGGTAGGTAACACATGTCGTGACCATCGGACGCAGTAGCGCTATCAAGACGACGTCGTATTCGTCGTATTTCTGCTAGTTGTGACATCGATGAACGGCTAATGTTCAGTACGTGGTGTTTGAGTGTTATTTTATTATTGATATTATCGATATTGACTCAAAGAAAGTTCAGAGACGTCGCTGTGTCTGGTTACATGACCATCAAACGTAATGATTTCGACGTTTATGTCGTTGCGTCGCACTACAGTAAACTCAGATTTGCATGGGTTAGATTTCAGCATGTTTGTGCGAAGCCAGTTAACGGTTGTTGCAACTGAGTCATGCAATGGCTGATGTTGTGCTACCTCAGTTGATGTATCATAGTCAACATAAATGATGATGTCGTTGGCATACATTAAATAGCGGCTGCTGCAATCTAGTCCGATCAAGGAGCTGTATACATATTAAACCCCTTGGGGTCAAGGACACTGCATTGGGGGACACCATATAATATTTACAGTGGTGATGTGCTGTTATACATGACATTCGAATTGACCAAACATGTAGTTCTAGAACCAAGACAAACAATCGCCGGAGATGTGAAAACAGAGTATTGGCGAGACAACAGAATTCCGTGGTCGACAGTATCGAAAGCAGTTGAAATGTCTAGCACAACTGCCGAAGTAGAATGCCCGAGAGATTTGAATGCCTGAAATCGCTAAGCAATCTAAGAAGTAAAGTTTCCTTCGAGTGATTGCTTGAAAGACAAGAGGTTGTGCCGGGATAGGTGGTGCTGTTTACGCTGAGCGAGCGCCTGTTCTATCAATTTTGCCAGGATAGACATGTTGGAAATTAAGTAATAATTGGCAAGGTTACCGTTAAGAGATTGCTTTTTCAGGAGTGGTGTTACGGAAGATAATTTTTCGTGAGCAGGCATGATACTGTTTGTCAGAGATATATAGACGCAAAAACAGGGACCAATATCTCAGTACTGTCTTTAATGGTAGTCATTGGAAGGGAACTAGATGACATTGTTTATTCGACTACGTAGAATAGACAACACGTCATTGTCTGTCACGGGTTCAAAAATATTGAGTACAGATGGCACAAGTGACTTGACAACGGCAAAGGCAGGTGGCGTTGGCACATTAAGTGACTTTCTGATGTCAACTATTTTGCTATGGAAGTAACACATAAAGTCATCGGCAGTATGCAGTATTGTTGCAGTTGGTGGGGGGCATTGTCTTCTGTAGTATTTAACTGATGACCGGCCACTTTGCTGTCGGCACCATCAAGCCGGTGACGCCAGAATTCGTTGTTATTGTTCTCGGTAGTGGTGCTTTGAGTGTAGATACGACCGGCGGTGAAGTGTAATAATTTCTATAGAAGCTTTTATGGAGATGGATCTAAGCCATGGGCGCTCAAGGCGCCGAACCAGGGAACTTTTTTTCAAAACGGACCCTGGGTCCAGCTTGGGTACAGACCTTAAATTTTGGATCCAGATTTACAATGTTTGGCACGAGAATTTCACATTTCTTTACACAATAAAAAACCACTGTACGCCTTTGTCAGGTGCACAGCATCTGTGGTTTGTGGAGTTCCACGAGCTAAGTATATTTTATGTATCTTTTTGAGTGGAGCTCGGCGAAGCCGAGCGAAGCGTTTTTATTTTCTGTCTGGGAGTAAAAAGGTCGATGTCCGTCCGTTCGTTCGTTCGGTCCGAAGGATCTCAAGAACCACTGAACCGATTTTAAAAAAACTTTTTTAAAAAACATGTCAGAGTGCGTATCTGATATTTGGGATTAAAAAATTTTGAGTGGTTAATTAGTAATTAGCTTATTAGTTAAGGTTATGCAGCTAAAATAGAGAATTTTGCAATATTTGTGATATTTATTGAAATAGAATCGTTTCGATCAAACCATTATAGGGTTTTTTGGGTCGAAGAATTCAAATATAATATTTTACCAATGATAAAGTCCTATGCCCTGTGCAATGGAGTTATTTGAAGAACATAAAATCGATTACATTCGTAATGCCACAGCCCAAGCTCCGCTCACAAATGTAGTTCCACTACCGACTAGTTAGACTGGATTAATCTGCTTATTACACACGTTGATATTTATGTTATGAAGAGATTTCTTACTAAGTATGATCCAAAGCAAACGCAAACCTAATAAAATTTATTAGCAAACCCAAAGTCTCCGAATCCGAAATTGCCCAGTGTCCAGCAAAAATTTTTGGGCCCACACTTACCTGTGGACCCAAAAACACCTTGCGCCGACCCCTCAACCTTCCCCTGATCTATAAAAAACCCGTGGGTATTAATAGTTTCAGCTGATGATTTACAATTTTTGTTATAAATATAGTGTTTTGCTAGTTTTTTGCATGTACAATCTCGGACAGAAATGTGTGCACAAAAACGAAACGGACGAAATTACGGCCTTCCGGGTCCCACGAAATTTAATCCGTCTACGTCTGCACTTGCCTTTGTGTATGACTGTATATACTGATTTCATTTCCCATGAATGTACATGTTGACTGTAAATAATGTATATTGTGTATGCAGAAGGTGGCAATAGTAACATGGCTATCATAACACACAAATAACTGTGTATATAATACAGGCTTACATACTGAAAAAAGTTGTCTCTACAATACGCCTCAGTGGACTATTGCACGATTGGACATGAAATTTTATGTTTTTGGCTCAGATTAGATTTTATGCTTAGTCGATCGAGTCCGGACCGAAAATTTTTTTCAAGTTGCACCACTAAAAATATCCGTGTTGTATGCTGCGGACAGCAATTTCTACATTTAGTATGAGCCACACCATTTAATAGCAATAAAGTACTCACTACGAACTGAGATGGGAAGTTTTTTTTCCATCAACACATTGTGTACCAGCTGAGAAGTCTAATTTTAAACTTACTGAGTGATAACTCATCTTCATCGAATAAATTTTGTCGTTTATACGAGTAGCGATGGTTGTTGAAAAATAACTCCACACAAATTCTTGGTGTCCGCTAAGCTATTTTTGTGTTCTTTTGTGCTGCTGTGGACAGCTGTTTAATTTTCCTACAAATGGTTGTTGATTTTTCGCTGTGGGTGTATTCCATTTGAAACTAAAAATAGATACAGTACTCGTCAGAAAGAGCGCTGTTCGTTCAATAAATAAAAACTTTGTTTGAGACCAAGTTGGAAATCCTAGCGCGTAATTAAAATTTGTTTGTGAGCTGTTCGAAGTTTGTTCGACAATTAATATTGTTCTGTTTCTGATCGCTGTGCGTTCATTCGAAAGGTGACGCTCATTTCTGACAGGTATTGTAGGTTGTATAAGTTCTAGTAACTTGCGCAGCGAGTGTTAATGGAGCGAGTACATCTCAGTTACAGGTATTATTACTGTTCTCAGTTACAATTAATATTGCGCGGTTCTAAATGCTTCCTGTTATCCACTTAAAACCCCAAGTAACACATACCAGAACATTAAATACACAGTACGGCAATATTCTGAGCATGACAAAATCAACGGACTTTTCATTTCTTCCTATAACTACAAAAACACGGAACCCGTTAGTGCAAGAAAGAACCAGCTTCCTGATGGGACATTTTTGTTATTTCATACCGAAGCACTTCACGCATTGTTCGAATCACCACCGCAGCATGAAGGTTTTGGTAGTTGATCAAACTAGTCGCGGGGACCGTTGGGTTTCCACAGTTTATGAAACATTTTGCGACGTATCCTGTATTTAATAGTGTTTAGTCTAAACAGCACGTATATACTCAATGCTTGGATGATGTTAGTTGACATATTAATCATCAGTTTTATTGAGCTCGTCCATCTCGATTTTAACCATTTCAACAGCTTCAGTTTATACTTCAAAATTACCACACTAAAATGAGTTATTGCTGACTTCTTACTTAAGAGGCTGACGGTATGGAATCTGTGGTAGTTTCGGTTCCACCTAGCATGAAGCGTGTGCTTCTGGTTTTGGTCCCCTCATAAAATTTCAGGCTGTGCTTTGCTTAATCTACCTTGATAAATATTTTCCTTCCTCCTGTGAAGCGCCAGTTCATATAAAAATGGACAATAGGTATGTTATTGTGAAATCCTATTCTGAAGTTATATATATATTTGATAAATTATGTAAAAAGTTTAGTGCTACGTTAATGTTATGTATCTATACGTCCTGCTGCCGTGTATATATTTGCTGGAACTGTTGAAAACGCAAAAACGTACCCATGTGAGTTGAAGCCACAACCTTTGGATTGGTAGCATGGTATGGCACGCTAGGCCGCTCTGCCGCTTTTGACCTCGTTTCATTTAAATGACATGCAATTTCGAATTAAAGTAAAATTTCGTAACAATCGACCGTAAAACATTAAATAATACTCATAATCCCTGCTTTTTTATCATATTGATTACTTAAAATGTTTTAACCTTATACGATCAACCAAACGTTCAAGGAAATATATGGGTTAGCGGTTGTTATTACTTAGGTTAAGCTCCTGTAATAAATGTTTATTTAGTTGAATTTAAAGTTTCTCGATATTGTTACTGCAAAAAGTCACTTCAATTTCTGCTGTGATTTTTAGGCGTGCAGCAAAAACCTGGCGGCCAATTTAATGGTTGTTTCACGGCAAAGAGCGAAGGAAATCCTTTCAAAATTAAAGTCAAAGTGTCAAGTCGAAGGCTTAGATCCTGAGAAACTCTATGACATATATTTAAAAAAATTAGCAGGTAATTTTTTAGCAATTATTTTGTTTTTGACTGAAGGTCATTTTGTGTTTTTGTTAGTTTAAATTATCTCGCATTGACCCATGTGCCGCTTAATCGAAATCGATTGGCTTAGTATAGTGACGATCCCTGATACCAACAAAATTCATGTCAAAATTCTGTTCACTCTTATACCAATGCCGAATGCCATATAATATTGAATGCGTAAATGGTATTATTCCTTTTTTAATATTTGTAATGGGGTATACGTATAACTCAGAGTTTATTATAGTGCAATTAGATTAATTTTAACCGAAAAATCAAGTCTTACCAGTGTGAACCGACTGGAAAATTGTGGTTAAAATAGATACAAAATCTATTTATATAGGAATTAAATTACATATCTATTCCCATCAACTAGACCTCCCAACGTTTTTATGTATAATAACAAGTAGCTGTATGGTAATCAAAAAGGTATATATTTAGAATGAAAGCGGAATATCATGAAATAGTTATCATTGCGTCGGCAATATCCAGCACGCTATAATTCTTGTAATAAACAGTCGTTTAGGCACCGTTGTATGAATTATTTTGTAAGAAAATACACGGCGAATGGTGGTATTGTGTATATTATGCGATTTAAACGTGTACAAGACTAATATTATAGATATAAGATGAAGTAGTTTTGTAATGTCTTTCGGCTTTGGTGGTGTTAAATTTTTGAAAGAAAATAACGAGTGGCTATGTTTCAATTTGATGTGTATCTTAAAATGAAGGCGGAATATCTTAAAATCGTTGCGTCGGTAATATCCAGTTCGCTATAATCCTTATATTGAACATGGTCGTTTAGGCTCCGTTGTGTGAACTGTTTGGCAAGAAATGTTTGGTGTTGTTTTGTATATGTTATGCTATTTACACGTGTACAAGACTAATATTGCATGTATAATGTGAAGTAATTTTCTAATAAAATGAAATAATGTTATATTTTTGAGAGCAAAACGTTGGAATCCTTTTTAAATACAATGGTCGACAATGCTATGCATAAGAATGACAACTCTGTGTTCTGTCGCGGTGTTGCTCTCTCTCTCTATCTCTCGTAAATTCATTTAAACTGTCATATCGGGGGGGGCTACATCGGCACTTTTTGGCCCATACCACCAGTCTTTTGTAAGGAAATTTAATGTCGCTGTGAGATGTAGTAATAGCATATCCGACGATCATAAAGAGGTATGGTGGACCTCTGTACCCCAAACATAGCAGGAGCCAGAGGCCCTCAACCCGGGTTGGCCAAATGAAGCAAAAAACACATGTCCCACAACAAACGTTCGCCGTATCGCTACCACGTGAACATATGTGTGTTTTTCATTTCACTGTGATCCATTGGTTTTTGCTAATTTTTCCGGAAAATCTTAGGAGTAAGCATCGACACTGAAGCTGACGTCAAGCTTCCGAAAATTTTTTTCGTGACATGTAGCCCCCCGACCAAGGTCAAATCTGGCAGCTTTCAGACGCTGGTAAATAACGTCAAAGTGCACTAGCGCCAAAAATGCTATG
>JASANE010010611.1:0-10694 GCA_030248225.1 Trileptium ribeirensis
CAATGACCGATTAATCTCTCTGTTAGAAATTAGTAACCAAGGGATTTCAAAATGAGGATAAAAGGATCAATGTCGTTTCCGATTTAATATTAAGACTTGGCGAGGTGCCGAAAGGGTTCCGAAATTCTATTACATCTTTGGGACTTGCTATGAAACAAACCGTTCAATTGGGTTATGTGGAGTTAAATTTTAATGCTGATTTGGTACGGTGGTTATCAAGCTTCTTCCTCTGGAATGAGCAAATGGAGGGTATGTACAACTTAACTAATGCCCTTGGCGACCTCTGAAAAAGGGTTACATTTCACCCAATATTATCCGACCTGTTTCCATATAGAACAGATATTCTTCTCTTAATGACAAACTTTCGGAAAGTGGTGTTACCTTAATGTATGGGGCAAAGAACATAAATAAAATATTATACAGTACCGCTCGTAAAAGCGGTATACTCGGGGACAGAAAGTTTGATTGTGGCCTTAGAATTACGCTAGTGCCTGAGAAAATATGGAGTTCAATTTATGGGGAATTACTTATGGTCAGGTGATACTGGAATGGTGTTTACATGCAGGTTAATCCGAAGTATGATTTAATGGGTGTTAACAAAGATAATTCTCAATTTATACTTTTAAAGAGGGAACAGTTGAAAGGCTGTGTTGGGTAAAAGTTCTTGCGGTGCCCAATAGTATTTCCTATCGTTCCAGTGACTAGTAAAGTGTGCGAAATGGAATTGTTCGTAGAGAAACCTGAAATGTTAAAAAATTGTGATGTGGTGATTACTAAAAATAAAAACCCAATACAGGCTTTCGACCTAACGCGTGGTTTCTGGTTTATGTCAGCTGTTCATTCCGATTGGCACTTGTTTTGCGATAGTAAAGTTCCCCGGAAAATTAAACCCTGTTCACAATGTGTAATTAGGTTGCCATGTGGGTGTGGTATGACCCTGGGTGAAATGACACTTCCAGTCCGCAGACACGATTGTGGTCTTGCGGCTTATACTAACGAAACCTTTATTTCAGAAAATCATATTTTTGAGCAATTTGATCCCATGTTATCGGTAAACCAATCATGGCCAGGGTTTGGTTTAAATTTACCTAATCTGGTAAACGTTGGAAATTATTTCGAAAATAGTCTAACAGCCGATACCGTAGGTGTAGTTAATTTGACAAAATTTCGTGAAAGTATCATTCACGGCAATAAGTCGTTTGTATCTGCGGACTTGGCATTGCAAAAATATGTGCAATATAGAATTTCTAAGATTGAGAATCAAAAATCCAATAGCTGGATTTATCTAATCATTTTGGCCATTGGAGAAGTAATTATATTTTTCTTATTATTCTTACAGGTTTTCAGGTCGTCATCTTTCGGCCCTACTATAGTGATGGATCAATCAGGTAAAAAGGACATTAAATCGGATAAACCAGCCCTCAGATCTGGTAGGCTCTTAACCCCGAACCAGGTATTTAAAACTGAAGGTTTTGATATGCAAAATTATAGTGATTCTGTATTCTGTGAGCTTAGGGAAATCAATGACCATTTCGAGGCTATGAAAGAGCTTAAGGAGGCAAAATCCACTGAATGTATGTAGCGTGTGTATGTGTGTGCAGATCTCTCTCTATAATCTTATGTACATGTATATTATAAAGTTAAATTTTTAGGGTAGTAGATTAGAAACCATCTTCGATCTGTTAATTTTTAAATATCTTCGGTGTATAATCTCTGATATAAAAAAAATTTGGGGGTAGATGGTGTACTTATATTCCAGTAACCGCTAAATGGTGTATTTAATATAATTATTTTTAATTTTATAGTATAATTGTTAATTTGGATTAATAATCCCTAAACCTGTCAGCGCTGTTGTGAACCGACATAGTTTAAATTGGAAATATCAGATCATTTATACCTGTCTATGATTTTTGATTGATATGGAGTTATATAAGTTTTAACCGCATTATTTTTGGTCGCATAGACGGGTAATTTCCAAACTGTATTCAAGAATACGCCGGCCTATACCGAATTAATTTAGGGAAATAAAACTATGTAGAAATTTTAATTTTAGGACCAGCCCGTTAAGTTCTCGAAGAGGATTGGTATTGCCCGACGCATGAAATTGGCCTTCGGAATTAAGTTGGGTACCAGCCGGTACAGTTTATAAAGAGGTCAAGTGAGTGCGATAATTTACGCGTAGATGTATTTTTTTTATTCTTCTTTCTTGATGTTTTAAAAGCCGAATGATTTTGTCACTTACGCTGAGAAAGGCAGGTGGGTTTGGATAATTTGGGCAATTAAATACTTTCGTTTAAAAAAAATTATATAAAATAATTACACGAATCATCTGATTTACTGGGTGGATTGAAATGTAGGGAGAGATAACGTAAAATTTAGATTCGAATATATCAGTCTAGCCGTTGTCAACTGAGGATGGTTAAATGAGATATTTACCCGTGTCTGAACTTTTACTTTAGCATTTTGAGTATGTTTGGATGGGTAACCCCTTGAACTCTAGGCTTGGTACAATAATTTTGCTGTTGTTTATTATATGACGTTAAGCCCAGATAAGGGCCATGGTTATTGCAGGTGTGAAATTGGAAGCGTGACAACGGAATGGTAAGATATTATTTGTAATACAGTTTAACGTTGAAAAAAAATAATGAAAATTTTGCGTCAAAAACTTAAACCAGGGTTCGATAATTTTGGGTCTGGCTACAATTAGAGAAACTTTAGGAGTTATACGGCTTGGGTTAGTGAGGCCCTTATACTTAAGAACAGGAACCTGTACAAAAAAATCTATTTAATTTGTGAGAAAAAAAAATATTGGCCCGTAAAATTTTAGAAAATCGGTAAAAAATTTTAAAATGGAGTTTTCAAAATTTTTCCTAACTTCGGTGATTTATCCTGCTGGTCCTAGGCGGGTGACTAGGCTCAATTTTTTTTTCTCGAAAATCTACTGCTGCTTGCTGGGACCTGAGAATAGCGCTTTCAAAAATTACTAACGGTGTTCTCCAGACACTTGAAAAACAAGTGTCTCCTGCCGCCCGCACTGTGCCAGCAACCGGGGGAACCCCTACACCGTAGGGCGTGTTCCAGTCTGAGAGAGTTTCTCTTTGTTTGCTCAGTCAGACCGACCCAGCACTGACCAGTAAAGGCAGTACGACAGGGGCTGGGAACAAGCAGGATTGGTCGGGTGGACACATGGGAGACCTTATGTTGTTTCCGTGCTTTTGTAGGACCCTCAGTAAAAAAATCCTAAGCCTTAGACTTGGTGTTCTGCTAGCATGCCCTTTAAATATGTGTTCTTTATACACATTACCGTCTGTCTTCGGCTAGGCTCCGGTTTAATGGCCATCTAGCCGCGTGTATATAGTGCATCTTGTGCTCAATGGGATAAAAATGGATTTTAAAACACCCAGGGATTTCCTCAAACCCTGTACCTATTTCCGTGAGATCTGAATATGTGTACTTTATAACAAATGGTGTGCGAAGTAGGCTCTGGTTTAGTGGCCATCCACTTCGACTTTGTTTGAAAGTGTAATTGTACCTCAAGGGTGAAATCCCGTGTAAAAAGGGAAAAATAGGATTTTCTCAAATGAACCTTAGAATATGTTATTTTCCAAATCACATTTGTGTGTGCAAATTCTATGTTACGTGCCTTTGCACTATCATGTGAAATTTGCTACCTCATTTTAAAAACTCAGCCTCAACAACCCAACATAAATTTTTTTAACAATGCCTATAATACAAACCCAACGATCCTATTTTTTTTCTCTCAACGTATAGGGTTACCCCAGGTTGATTCACAGGTAAAATCTATGCCCCTGTGGGTCATTTTTTTGGTGTTTGCTCTCATCGAAAATTGATAACACACGAGGGGAATTAATCCTCGTGTGCATTTTGTATACAATTATATGTAAGACAGACAGGAGGTGCGTACCCGTGTGCCTTTGAGCTGCGCGCATGAGATACTTTATTCTTGATGAATCCGCAGAAGATTTATATATCTGGGTGAATCTAAGAGTCTATGCGATATTTATTATAGAAATGAATGTTGATATAAAAAAAACATACTGCGTATGGGTAACTTGTAGTATTTCAATTGGCATGATTTTAATTATAACCTATGGTTTATGCATCATATTAATGTACGGCAATGTTGTATAAAACTTATAGGGTATTAAACCACATTGTTACAAGATATCATTTACTTATACCAATGTGTTTATTTTGGGATATATTGTTATAATACCAATTAATTTTAAAAGCATGATACAAGCGCGACAGCGCTTAAATAAGATATTGCAGTTATTTTTTGTTATAGGTGAAGCCAACAAGTGGAAAGTTTTGATTTTTTTATTAAAAACTTCAGATTTATATCAAGAGAAGTAAGAATTTATATTTTAATTAAAGTCTAAAATGCAAGTCATGCAAAATCTATATAACATTAATCATAGGATCAGTTCTAGAAATTTCTTAAAAGTCTATGCTTATGACGCAGAATGTATTCGATATTTCACAACTAGTAGAAACCCTGTTTAGCGAGTTGCTTAATTTTTGTGTTCAACTTCTGTATCTAAAGTTTATGAATAATTAATCATCGAGGAAAGCATTCCAAGAAAACATAAATCGCGTCTTCGCTAACGTAGGGAAAATATGGGCGCTACAAGTTTTGTTGGTAATCCAAAGGAATTCGAATTGGAGAACGCAGCGTAAATACCCTCAAAAAATTTTTTGTTGAGGAAGGGTAAAAAGAAAGCATTTTTTACCAATGAAGTAGTCACTCTTTTACGCTATAAAATGATTATTTTTCAAGTCTAAAGTCGGAGGAATGTAGTAACTTAGCATAAAGTTCGTAACGTAACGTGTCAGTTATGTAAAGCAGACTGATATCAGCGAAGAAATAGATCATCTGCCTATTCTTTCATAAAAACCCACCGAAAACTAAATGCTCAATATTACATGACTCAGAGGTGAATTGTACAATTTGGAGAAGCGGTTAGAAAATATTCTTTTCGGCCATACGACAAAAAAACTGTTTCGATTTTCGCGTAATCAATTGCCACCATTTTTTAAGCAGTCGTGACCAGTTGTGTCGAATGGCATATTAAACGGTTAGTGGTTAACGGTATAGGCTTTAAACTAGACGTGTGGAACGATTGCGCTGAAATTTTTTTATTTCTTAAATGATTCAGATATATATAAAACAATTTGTCGCGAAATTTATTTCTTTTTGAAAGCTAATTTAAATTTTATTTCTTTTCTTTATTCTGCTACCAAAATCATATATCTTGAATACTAGACCACTACAAAAGGAAGATAATTCACAGAGTGTTTCATTTCGCCATAATATATCTGTATTTTACCAACCATTCTAATCGAATTTTGAAAAAAAACATATGGAAATGCAGCAATACAGTATCGAGTTTGCCATACAGAGATATAACAACAAACATTATTCTGCTGTGTAGACTTGATAATCGGAGTAATCAAGGGGATTTTTAAACATTTATTTATGAAACGACAATGTTTTCAGCGGTCGTACCGAGGACCATGCATAATTGTTGCTTGCCATTGCGACGCCTATATTTTATGAAAACATAATTGTTTTCCAATTTATAATAAAATTTGTACTTTGAAAAAAAATTACATTAGCGTAAAGTGCGTAAAAGTTGCATAGACGCGTATATAAAGTCTCATATAGTTTCAAGCACGTACAAATAATATAAATACAGGAAATTTAGCAAGCTTTGAAAGTTACATTCGTGAAGAGCTTATATAATCGCTATGCAGCGAATAAAAAAACATGTCTGCGATACAGCTGGGTAATACACTTGACTGCAACAGTTTTTGACGTGATCACAACAATAAAAAAGAAGGGAAAAACAACTATATCAAAACAATATGAAACATTGCCCATTAGAATGTGCCTACTATCAAAACAGCTTCTATAATTGAGTGTAATAGGCTAGGTTGGCACACATTTGTGTTATTTTGTTGGCATTTGAGTCGAAGCAGGCGAGTGAATGGTGCAGCTTCATGACAGCTATTTTTGGGTCAGAAAATAGATTGGACTATGCGTCACGATCAAATCGACAAAAGTGGAGCTGAGAGACATGAGCAATATGCAAACTGTGCCATTTTCGACATGCTAAGCTTAAGGCTAAGTAAGTTGAAGGCTATTATCCTACCGCCACAATAATCTCGTTTTCATGCACATAACGCGTACAGCTTGAACTACGTCTTACCAACTATATAAAATATATTTGTTACTAGTTATATCTATTATAAATCCGGAACAGTAGATATATAAATGAGTTCATATTTTTATCTGGACTGTGGGTATTTCGCATTTGTCGGAAGATATTTTGTCACGAGAAATTTAATTTTTTCCCCTTCAAATACAAATGTTGGACCTGACCAAATAATCATTTTGTTTAGAAACGCTAATAAAATATATTTTATTTAAGCGTGAATGTGTTTAATTACTTAAACTTTGAGTACGTAACATATAATACTATTATCATAAATGACTGTATTGCTGTGTTGCGACTATAAAATTGTTTAATTGTAGGCATCCAAAAAACCTACGGAAAGAAAGCTTACAACGACAAATTTTAGAATGAAATAAAAGTTACTTTCAAAAAAATTTTTTTATTTCAAAATCGTTTATGAATTTTTAAAGGTAAATAAAAAATAATAAATTTAGTTCAGTATAAACTCTGAATAAAATGTCTCTAAATCATTTACTGTGAGATAATATCTCCTATCTTAACATATAGCGTGCGTATTTAAAAATAAAGAAAAATCGGTTTTATGGCGTGTGTTCCTATAGATAATACAAATGTTTGATATGTTGATGTAGAGTTGACTTTATGATTGCATTTATACCTTTTTGAAATTCAAATTACATTTCCATCTATTTAAGTGTAAATGGAAAACGATAGAGTTTCTACTTCGTGAACCTACGTTCTCACAAGTATGTGATTGATATGTATGTATGAGTTAGTATGTATGTATAACATTTCATAGTGATGTAAAATTTCGCAATGGGATACAATGTTCCGAATCATCAATGTTTCGCAACCAGCCTGAATTAACTCTTTATCTCCACGCAGCGTTCTATATTGCAACAAAATAATGGAGTTAACAATACATGTACAATGCGATGGTTTTCACGTATGCATATATGTGGGTTTACACTAGAATATGTGCGTATGTACATATATGCCGACATAGTGCGTTGAAGAAACCTTGCATCAACGTCGGTTACAATTGTTAGCTGCGAACGCTGCATCAAACCACAACAGGCTACTGTTAATAACCAATATTAACTTATTGAAGGTGTGACATTGTTTAGCGAAAACAACAAGTGAATACAGGAATATGGAAAAACAAACATAATGGAATTATTGTGCAATTATCGGTTATAGATGATGCAAAATTTATGTTATCAGTCGAAATATAACGACCATATTTCTCTTTTTTTTAATTTGAGGATAAATTTTTGGGTGGCGGAGGGGGTAATGTAACGATCTGTACCCTCAACTTTTGCTTATTTGATAATATCGGGTCTCCTTCCTTATATAAGCAAAATTGCCTTATTTCCTACCTATAACCACTATAGGGCATAAACTATCGTGGCAACCATTCCGTGGGAAAATGAAGATTTTGCGTCATCTGTTTATTACGTGTATAATATGTGTGTGTTGGGTATATTGTTTACTGCATGCATACATTTCGTGTGTTAGCGCATGTATAATTGATGTATGAGTTTTCACATGTGTGAAAATTGTTGTATTTATTACGTGTGAGTCGTATACAATACATGTAATTTAGCCTATGTGATGAAAGTATGTGTATGATTTGTTGTGTTCATTATGTGTAAGTTATATGGAATATGTGTAAGAGTCAGAAAATCGCAATAGTTTTGAGATCAAATTTTCCCAGTACAGTAAAGCAAAACTTTTAACAACTATAGAAATTGTGTAAAAATGGGCAGGGGGGATGGATTGGGCATAGGCGGATTTTGACGCCAAATGCCATACGTCACTATGTGGATAATACATACCAAAATTGGCATCATTTGGCCCACCCGTTAAGGAGTTACGGACCTCATCCCCTCGGTAATTTATGGCCCTAATAATTTTATTAATTCTTGAAATTATTAAGATTAAGAGAGTTTAAAATAATATAAATTTTTACAATTTGTGTGCCAGGGCTACAGTTTAGGTACCTATCGGATTTGAGTGTAAGCCCTGGGTGCCTTAACCATTACACTTACATTAGCGGAAATGTAAGTGTATTTCTGTTGGATTTTCCAAATTTTGTTTTGAGTTAGGGATTCCGAGAATTTTGTAAAAAGATATTCTCTAACGCGCAAATTTTCGTTTAAGTTTGGGAGCGGATTTTTCAATTCCAAGAATTTCTACTTCTTAACTGTGTAAACCTTGCTTTAGAGAAACTCCTAGGTTTCTGGTCCGGGATAAAAGTTTATTTAAGCTCACGCGCGCTAAGCTTAGGCAGTTCAGTTCGTACAATCGGTGGTGCAAGTTACACGCATAGAGTCGAAGTGTTCAATCGGTGTGATTGTGTATCGTATACTGTGTGCTTATCCTGTACTTAATATAAGTAAGTATACATTGTTTCTTAATTGTATGAATTTGTGTTTTATATAGTGTTTTGTGTTAGTAAAGATAAAACGGGCATCACTTCTCGAAGAGAACCTGGCTGGAATACGTTCTACCCACCTGGCGAGTAAATGAAAATCCCACCATTAAACAAAATAAAAACTGAGTTTAAAGTTGAAAATTGACTGTTGTTCGATAGTACCCAAATTGAGTAACCTTTAGACTTAGGTAGGACTCACGCGGGCTACATTTGTGACAAATTTTCGGCGAACTATATTCGACGCCACGGGCGTTCCACAAAGTGTTATTTAATTGGTGTAGATTTCGGTGAGGTGATTTCAGTCAGTTTCAATTTTTCGATGCAAAGCCTGTGTCGTGAGATGTGGGCTGTGAAACATACTAAACATCTGAAACTTTACGGCCAGATTCGGCAATGAACCGTTAAAATCATTTTTTGATCATTTTAACACGAAAGATAAGACCGACACTCTACGCGTTAAACGAAACGGCCTATCGTAATCGCTCTTACTATCGTACAAAAAATTTTATAAAATCCATCAACCCCAAGTTAAGTTATGACTTACACCGACAGACAAAAAATTTCCCGAATTTCCCTCTAGCGCGCTCAGTGGAAACTTCATTCGCTCGTTTCAGAGGAATGTTTTCCTTCGAACCATCAAGTGATAACAAAGATATCAAACAAAAGTCATTGCTACAAAATATATAACTGTCACGAAAAGTGCGGATCAAATTTGAAACGGAATTTAAAGTCATTCTTCGAACAAAACAACGTCTTCATTCCTGATATGTACATAATCACCATACTAATATCTTGCAAGACAGGGTGAAAAGAAGGGAGCGTGGACAACTGAAAACGCGCGAAGTATTCATGCTACCCCTTGATAACCACACCATTGTATCAAGGCTACCGAAAAACCTATAGACAATTTTTATTCCTTGCAATACATTCCAAACAAAGAAGACAGACTCTATTCTATCGGCAGTCAGGTTCAATGAGCCTAAACCATTGAAAACATCTGAAAAGGCATGAGGATACTCGTGCCTATGAGCGACTATATTCTGGAAATCGGGTTTTTTCAACTCGCCACCCATTGAAACCCCATGAAACAGGCACGCTGGAGTTTAGATAATCAGATCATTGTATTCAGCGTTCAAAAAACCATAATATATACCATTCTTGATAACCTGTACACTGTATACACTAGTAACTCTATCGAGATTGCAGAACGTAGTGAAGCATATGTACACCTACGCCTTTTGCGTGCACATCAAATCAGCACTAGATAGCATTCGTCGATACACTATATGTGGACATCACACAATACCAGCACAAGTTACAACAAGACTAACACCGGCAATGAGTTTGCCATGCCCCAAAACCTCAGGTGGAACTTATAGGCCGCCCAAGACCACATAACAAATTTTCAAATTTCGGATCGAGGAACCATGAGGGGCTCGAACCCATTAACTCCTGAAAAAAAGGGGAACATAATCAAAAAACAAAAAAGGCATACACCATTTATCATTTTACTATAAAATAAAACCAACTAGAGAAATAAATTCGAATGTTAAGATAAAAATTACCTTACTTCCGTGAAGGGTACTAAAACAAACATTTTGACATCTGACCCCGAACCATGGGGCAACAAAAGCGGGGTACCAATAGAAAACCCCTAAGTGAAACTTATCAGCCGCCCAAGACGTCAGAACAAATTTTCGGTCGAGGAACCATTGCAGCGCCATAACCCTGTACTCAAACACCATAAATCCAGAACCGGAGCCTTAATTGAAAAACAAAAAGAGGCATCGGCATTTATCATTTTACTTACTATAAAATAAAACCATCCAGAGAAAAAATTTGATAGTTAAGATGAAAATAACCTTGCTTCATAAAAGGTACTAAAATGTGATAAAATGGGGGCAAAACCCCACATTTGACCCCTGACCCGGAACCAGACTCCACATCAAAAAATGCTCGGGGTTGTACACGGTAAATCGACTATGCCGGTTCGAATGAGCCGAAGGTCACGAAAATCGGTCCAGGCGTTCTCGAGTTAT